>DWQX01004817.1:0-14204 GCA_018245475.1 Pharmacophagus antenor
ATAATAAACATATATATGTCAAATTGATAATCTTAGAATTAGTTTTATTACCATGTTGATAATGTATACGACTAGCGTTTTTAATATGAGCATAGATGTTTTCGATAAGTTCTAAATTTAAATTTGATCAAAATATGATCGATTCACTTAGTCTAACTATTCAATTAATTTGTTCGAAAGTTTGTAACAGAGGTGGGAAACTTTGTGTATGTAAGTTAGTCGTCATTACCGTGGTACGCATCGCCGCTCCCTCCTCGAAGAGGGTTCAACGCGTCCCCCCTCCGACTGAGTTATGAGTGCAATTCTCAACATACATATGAAATGGTTCTTTTTAACACTACGCCAATAATCAAAGTCTTCACTATAGGGTGACGATGTTTGTCTCTCTCAGATAAGTTACACTTTTAAAACAAGGCAGGTAAATCTTGTTAGATCTCTCCAGACTATAACTTTCCGGCGGGCTTATTAAGCACCTTGCGAACGGAGTATAACAATTATCGCTGTCATATATAATAATAAGTTAATAGCACAATATATAAAGTGTAATTGAAAAGTTTATTAGTTTCAGATTAATCTTATCTATACATATATAATTGAAAAATGTTTTTGTTCGTCAAAACTGTGTTAAAACTAATGAAGGTCCAGTGACATGATTAACCATTCCGTTTGTAGATGGTTTTAGGCTATTAATGATTTAATTAGATTCTTTCCTAAATTTTAAAGACCTTTTTTCTTGGTAATGAAAAAAAAAGTATTTTTTACCATTTTAGTACTGATTATTTTTGGCTAAGAAATTTAATAATTGTTACATGAATTCATTAAAAAGTTTGTTCAAGCACAGCGGAGCGGGCTAGCATGAACTGGCGTTATATAAGTAATGTATAGATACTCGTAGCTCTCGAAGGATGTAGCAAATGCATACAAGTATCCAATACATTATATAACTCCGAGCGCTCGGTCCGACGCAGCGCGTTTATGTAATATTTCTGTCGTCCCAGTTTCGACGGCGGCACGGTGCGGGAGCGCGTGCCGCCCGAGAACAGGGATCGATAGGACTCGCAAGTGCATCAGTTTAACGTACGAAGCACTTAATAACACGCCGAGATCGGCCGGCACACGAGCGCCCGAATACCGGACAGTCTGCACGACGCGTGACGTCATTCCGCATACGCAAATATCTCGAACGTTCTAGACAGGAGCCAACAGAATTCTAACTGCGAACGTTTTAATCGTTGGTTGCTGTCTCGATCGGCCGTCTCCAGACATATTATTGTACAATTCATATTTATTGTATCCATTAATGATAAAAAAAGAAAGGAATTTCTTTATTTTATTTGCTCTTTTTTGGTGATTTTACAAATATATGCACACAACAAAAAGTACACGATTAAAAAGAGAATTGATTTTCTAGTCCTATTATTCTTTAAATAATGTTATTGACAAAACTATGCTTGTTATATAAAATCCTTTTCGAGACTTGAGTTTGATTTCAATTAATAGATAAATCAATTACATACTACAGTAATTTGTTTTCATTTTAGCATAACATATTTATTAAAATGATAATTTTCAGGTTAATTTTTAATGATGCATGCTTTTTCTTTTGTTGCTCGGTATAAGGCGCTTGACGCATACATAAATAGTTGGTATTAAAGTTGTATGAGGATTGAAGATGCTACGAGGAACTTCGCCATCATTTAATGTGAAATAGTCCTTATTTACTTGCACATTGAATAGTTTTATTGTCAACATTTACCATCTCACAAAATTAAATAAAGGTCCAAATTATTTATATTTCAATAAGTATGAAGCTATTGTTTTTTTCTTTACGATTGGAGAAGCCTTAAAATTTAGTTATGTTTAGGGATGTAGGGGGAGTTTCCGAGAGAGATGTGACAATAGGTTTTAATAATGAAAGCCTTAGTATTTTTCTCCTGCAATCCTTGCAGTAATTTATTGTTAAATATTACGCAACTATTGTATAATTTGCTTTAATTTTTGCGTAACTGCTGTAACATGGCTTGCAGAGATTAGACAAGTTTCATATACAAAAAAAAACACGAATTTTAAGTCGGTATTCAATTTATATTTTCAATAATGGTTAACACATTCCGTGTTAACCATCAAAATTATTTACGAAAATATATAAACCACAAACTTGATATTAACATGACTCATTATGTTATTTGTTCGAATTATGTGTATACTCTGTTGTAACGTTATATAAATAGCTAAGTGTGATTCGCACTCGCACTGTGTAGGGTTCTGTATAGTATAAACTTAGTTTGTAGACAAGGCAAGCAAACAGTTGTAAAAGCTATTACCTCATAATAACCTTTTAAGTATTGAAAAATACCATTGAGACTGAAAAAGCTGATTTAAGTAAAGAATTTATTTTGTTTTAGTATCTTTTGTGATATTGTTATATTTTCATTATTTTTTGTTATAGTGCCAATAGACATACACATTTTGTAAAAATTTCTACCTATTACGGTCCATGCGATAGATCCCGCTGATAGACGGACGGACGCAATCTCAGTAATAGGGTTCCGATTGACACCTTTTAAGTACGGAACCTTAACAAAACGTACTAAATTAACTGGAATAACTAGTGGACATTTTTTATATTCCCAATGCCGTCATCAGTTTGAAAAATTACACAGAAAAACAAAGTAGGGCATTAATACGAATAAAATGTTCTTTTTGGCTTTTGTCCACACGAAGAAAGCTATTTGTTCAAAGGCGTTATGTAAGGGATGCGCCGGATAGTTTATTTGGCAACCACATGGATTGGTTCTGTTGAAAATGTGGCATGATTATGTGTATCGCTCTTTGATACGTTAATGAAGGTCTTTCTGTAATCCTTTATGGGCCATGTGCCATAAATTTCACATTTAAAAACGCCTAAACTCGACCAATATTTGTCGTTAAGAGAAAAAAATTACTGACAATGAACGCTTTATCTATCTATCTATCAAATTGACAACATCTTTATTGTCATCAGTTATTAAATATTGGTTTTAATTTGAATAATGCCTTTTTTATCGGTTAAGGGCTAATACTTGGCCTCGATTTCACCTGATGTTAATTGACAATGAGGTCGTAGACGGTGAAGCGTATTCGCCCAAAAACATCTGGCGTTCACATGTATCACTGCCAGAACACAGCAATGCTGTCGAGATTGCCATTGTAGGTGGTAGCTAAAAAGGCGGGTTGGAAAAACCTTACTACAATCCAGACTACTTTTCCTGTGGCCCAGAAGTCGAACTCGGGACCTCCGCGTTACAAGGCAAGCGGGTAAACCACTGCACCACGAGAGCAGTCGAAGTTGCTTTTGAATAGAATTTTTTTATAGAGAAGATATCCAAATTAGCGAGCGACTTACATGATGGTAACTAATCAACATTTTCTATGGAGTATCGCAAAGCCAAGATTGGCCCTAACATTGCCGCTACGGAGTACGAAATTTCGTTTTTTAGTCTTTAAACGGATACCTCTTTTTGCGTATTAAAAAATTCCCTTGAAACACATCTCAAAATGGCTTTTGCGATTAGTGTTTGTGCGAAAATTAGGGTTTTTTTTTACGAAATATATAAATTAATACACATAAAATATTAGATTCAATGTAATGTACCAAATAAAATGCATATGATCTATGTATAATTTCATTAGAAAGAATTTCTTTCGCAAATAATATTGTACGCTTTGTATCGTACGCGAGGCGATTTACGTCCATTAAATTCACATTTGCTTTTAAAATCCTGTATTTGGGTGCTAACGACGTGGGTCCGGCCACCACGTCCGTCCGGGTAACGGACACTTTAATCAATACTCGGCAACCATAATCCGGTTGAAATAAAGTGACGCCACTGACTTGTTAATTTTGTACAGGCTAATCAATATCGTATCCGCCGATGTACGAGTATAGCGCTTAGGTGTTGATACAATTTAATTTTTTTTTCTTGTTTGTTTGTATTGTTTTGAATTGGGTTTTTTTTTATTGGCGATGAGGGAATGACATCAATATCACATGATGTTAAGTGACACAGAGTGCGTAGATCATGAATCGTGCTCACCCGGACTATTGCCGTTCTCAAATGTGTAACTGCTGGTACGCAGAAAGTGTTGTTATGGCATCAGATTGACGATAAGGGTGTTAGCTAGGCAGATGCGTTTGAAAAACCATACCACCATCTGAATGCAGACATTTTTATTTATTATTTTCTTAATTAGTTTATGGCTATTAATTAAAATTGGGCCTACACACTTATAGGCATATACTAACATAATTAACGTAACGTATATAATCTATTCATTACATATATTTACAAAGACATGAATCCTTTATAGAGGAATAAGAGAATAAATTATCCCTTATGGTCGTCGAGGCGACGTTAGGTTTGAAATAGGAATGGGTTGTATATATTGATGGATGGAAGGATGTATCTCCTTTTGTATCAGTTATATATGTATATATCCCTTAACGTATGACGTGAAATGTACTATATGACCGTACCATGGACTAATTTAAATAGAATTACAAATTATTATACTTCTTTTCATTTCTTTTTCTTTGTTAACTGTACGACAGAGAGTTGTTGATTTAGAAATGTAATTTTTTAAATAAAAAATTTAACAGTATACATTAATTAATAGTCACTATATCACTGTTGTTTTCAGTCAGTTTTCGATAAAGGAAACTGTGCAGTTTCCTTTATCGAAAATAAATGTAAATGAGTTAGGAAACTATTATTTTTATGAAAAGTTTAGTGATTCTGAAACTTAATATCACATTTGAAATTAAATGAATTCTCCAGTTGGAATATTTCTCTCTTGTTCGAGACGATCGATGCGTGAAAGAGCTTTCTATAAGTTGATTAAGGCAGATATTAGGTTCCATCGTTATCTAGAAACCGATGCCTCATTGCCGGGAAATCCAGACGGCGAAAGAAGGAGGTGGCGCTTGTGATTCGCCCCGCTCTAGAGGGACTCTTCGCTTATGTTGCGCTTTAACAGAACTGCGCGTGCGTTATCCACCCTCTACCCTCTCCCTCTAGCCCGCGAACTCAGTCCGCCGTCCCTCTCGCTCCCGGGAGGGTCGATATATACGACGCTAGGTACGCTCGCGGTGTCGTACCAAGCGACCAGTACGCAGTTTCCTGGCGTCCTGAGCGAACGCTACTAGACTCGAGACGGGCAACGCAGCGCTACACCGCGGCCGCAACTATGTCGCGCGCCGTGCTTTTTATAAGTGTTTTTACCATATTTTTGGAAGTCCTGCATGCGAGCCAGGTAAGATTTTCCTTTTAGCCGGTCGTTTGGACCGTACACTACACCAACCTGTGGCGGTGGAGCGTCGTCGTCGAGCTCACTAAGTCGAAAATCGATTGAACGTTCGGCAATGTTTTCACGGCTCGCGTTAAATAGCGTGGCCGGCTGAAAACAGCAGCGGATGCCATAAAAGTTTTTTTTTTTAAAGAGCGAACACCTATGCGTTCCGGTATTTTTTTTTCGACGTATGCGCTGTGTTAAGATTGCGTAATAGTCGTGTTCCACAGATTGTGATGCGACACCGGAAATCCGCGCACAGTGCCACATGATTTTGACATTAGTTTTAAGTATTTGTTTATTGTTTTTTGGTTTTATTTTCTACATTTCTACACATTTAGTAATAGACAAAGGAGTTTGTATAAAAATATCTGAAGTTATGTTTATAAAACTAAAATCGCTAATCGGAAGTTTATTGAATAATAATATTTTAAATAACCGGCGGCACTTTATTTTTAGGTTCTATTACGTTTCAATTTGCGGAGTGTATTGGAGAGATACCTGAATATTCATACCAAGTAATTTCGGGAGGACATCCCCGAAATGACTTGTTATGAATAAGAACGGAGCGAATATGTAAATGAAGCAATCCCATCAAACCTTTTCGCTGCTCGGGACCGTTTCTAAATTAAAAGAGATTTAGTTCGCCTACATATACTTTAGAATAGGTCTCCCGTTGTGCGACAGGTATTTTAATGCAATTAATTTGCTATCGATTCGCGTACCGTTACATAAATAAATGCACTCACGTTGCATTACAAACAGATTGTATTTTATTTTTTGCATCGTATTGATTAGTTATAAAGTATTTATTACACATTCTTGGTGAATGGCTTATATTTGGAAAAATGAATATGAGATTGACTTATCAATATGTTATTATGATATTTTTTGTCTCTTTAATACAATTACGTTAAGGTTATTATAATGGATATTTAAATATAAAATACTCAAAAGCGATTTTGTATTGAGAAGGAAGTCCTCTGTCTAGACATATGATATTGCAGGTATGACGTAATATAATATCTGCAATGCATAGAAAAAGTCATGGACAGACCATCAATCAATTTTCAAAATGATATATTATTAAAGAGATTCTGACTTTTGTCTAGATATCCGACCTTCTGAAAGGGGTTAAATGAAACGAATTATCATAACTTAAAAAAATTATAATAGAAAAGAAAATATCTTTACGTAATTACAAATAGTAATTTTTAAAAGTCCATTTAAGAAGTTATTAAAGTTTTATTTATGAATTGCCTGTAGAAATTTCGATATTTTGCTTTACTAGCATTTAAAAGAAACCTAATTTAGTTTTACAAATAAAAAGTGTTTGTGAAAATTAGAGTTCTGTTAATTAGATAACTATATGTTCAATAATTAGAAATTTATACATTAAAGAAGTTACCCAAAATAATATACATAATTTAAAGAAAGGATGTAGGTTAAACAAAGAATTTAAAGATACACATAACAAGATATCAGCAAACTCGGGGCAGTTTAAGCAATGGCAAACGGAGAGAGGAGAGAAATAAATTTCGCTAAACCGAGCGGAATAACCGCTTCTGTCCTATTCCCTTTCTTTACAGGATTTAGGTGTTCCAGCTCGTCCATTGTTCTAAAATGTTGCGCGCTGGCCTTTTGTACACAACGTGTTTTCGTATTTCCACATTTAAAAGGGGAATTGTTTTGCGTGTTTCGAAACTTCCAGAAGTTAAGCAACCAGGAGCACAGTTATAAGTCGGTTTTTACTTTGAGCTCTATTGAATTAAAAAGTACTTTTTGATAAACCATCTCATATCAAACTTCTAGTTGTTATAGCAAATGTTGTAGTTATATTGAAATAGATGTTTAATGGTATTGAAATGGGTGGAATAAACAAAATGGATGTTCATTCGACTCATATTAATACTTTTTAACATCTTTTTAATTATAATTACTTGATTAATCATAAGGAGTTATGTCAAAAATTAAGAACGAATATGAATTTTTATATATCGTTGCGGAGTAGTGGCCACTAGCACAGTTTGAACGGGGATTGCATTTTGCAAAGTCGCCTTCTTCCTCCTTTCCAATGTCAATTTGCCGCTATAATAACATTTTTGGGTTCTTGTGGTCAATGTACGGGAACAAAACTTTTCTGGGCGAGTACAGTTCACTATCATCAGCCTAATAGTCACTTAACATAATGTAAAATTGAGGTTAATTGCCTTTATCTTGGCGCTTCAAGGCGCCGCATTTATAACGAAGTTTTTGAATTTTTAATTCTAATTTTGGTATCATCATCAGTTTTTACATTCAGTTTTATCGATAAGTTCTCTCAGTTAATTAAATAAATTTTTTGCAAATTTACCTCGCATATGATGTTAATGGCAGAACACGGGTAGAATATTGTATAACGCGAATAACGTTAACAAGAAAATAGTTTACCATTTCCAATTTATTTGAAATAATGAAAAAATAACTTCACTATGTGTCTGAAATATATACATTAATAAGTCTAAGAAAAATTGGCAATGTTCGAACCATCTTATCCAACAGTTGTTTTAGGATAACAATTATTAAATCACGGCTGCATTACAGCGATTGGAATGTAGGGAAATTGTTAACATTTCTAAATTCAATAGAAAGTCAATATAATAGCGGTTTTAAATAACTTGAAATAATATTCGTTTCTTTGCAATGAATACGGCAGCTAATTTACATTAAATGTCTTTGGGCATTGATTAAGAATTCCTATTCGTAATAAATATCTTTAGCACCTTCTATATGTAAAGACAGATCAGACTGAGGTTAAAAATTTAAAAGAATGTTAGAATATAATATAAAAAAACAGAAATGAGAATATGGGAATTAATGAATATTAATCGTTTAATTAACAATGAAACATTTTCAATTGCCGGAGAAGTGAAAACGTTATAACACTTCCGCAATTGACTTTAACATCAAAAATAAAATTAACTTTAACAAAGGAAAATTGATCTTTTAAGACCACTCAGCAGGATTAAAGTTATCTCACAAAGAGTGCTTGCACACTTTATTTTGCTGCTACTATTACAAATTGAAAAGTAGTGGATGCCAATATTTTTTTGTACTAATTGCAATCACGATAGTCGTTGGACTAAATTTTATTTATTTATAAATTTTCCTTCAAAAACATTGCCGTAATTTTTATAAAGCTTTTCGCAGTAATAGGCCTGAAGACGGTTTTCTTTTCAATTGCAATAATTTTCGAAAACAGTTTATTTCCATTTTTTTTATTAATACAATAAATACATTTTGACATGCAATGTGTTCGGAGTTCTATTATTACTTTTAGTGTCGCATGTTCATATTTTGCGTGTGGTAATAAAATCATATATATCAATATGGCTACTAATACACGAAATAAAAAATGTACTACACAATTATTGTGTAATGACATATGAATCAGTTAAGATCACTCAAACAAAGAAAACTACGAGAACCGATAGAAGATAGATGTTTAAAAATAAGAAACAAAAAAGAGGATTACAAGAATGATCTATAAATTTTCTGTTACATAAAAAAATCGCTTGAAAATGACATAATGCCTTTATCAAACTCAAAGAGAAACGGCGGGTCATTCTTTAACAATTGTACATTTTTAAAAAATTGTTAACTCCATCTAAGCATAAATTTAAATGCAAAGTCTACTTTTTTCATATAGCTAGAACATTACACAGATGAACGCCTGGATAAGTGTGTAGCAGAGCAAATTGCAACGTGCCCTTTGACATTTACTTTGATTTATCGAAGTAGCTTGCGTCTTGCTAATAAAATAGATCCTTCGCTATGGCAATACGTAGCTTCCTTTATATAGAGATAGGTCATTATGTTCATGGAAGTGCTTCGAGCAAACGTATTTACCAAGATACGTCGTTTTATTATCTATGTGTAGGAGTAATAGTTGGTAGATTAACGGAAGTCGGAAATATACAATCTTTTAGAGTATCTATTGAATGTGGATTAAAAGTTCATTATTATTCTATGTTGATTTTTTATTGTTAAGTTTTAAACATATTATATTCCTTTGGTAATTTATTACTTTACATTGGGTATGTACTTATTACTCTGGATATTAATTATTTAAATTTAGTATTAATTAAAATTAGTCTTAGTAAAATTTTCTGCACATAAAACTTTATACAAAAAATTGTAGTAAAAAATACTTTGATAATAAAGCAAACATCTCTCATAAGTTATACAGCTTTACAACTATCATATTTAGGTGCTTTACAAGTGGTGCTAGTTGAACCACGATCTAATGCAACACGTTATATTCTTAATATGTTCACGCATTAAGAACAACCTTATACTATTTATATTTATTTATTTTATTCTAATTTGCGTCTTTTTAATATTATAATTTGTTGGATTTCTTGTAATTTTGATTTAAGTGGCTGACATATCCTTTAAGACAATAGCTTCGAAATAAAGAAGATTAAAAATACTTTCATATTCAACGTGATCAGTTCAGATTTACGTCATGCGGTGTTCGTGGTTTATGTGTGGAGAGATCTATTAAACGATTAAAACTTTGCAGACAATAGCTTAATGAAATTATACATATACACCTCCCGCATTTTTAAAATGTGTGCCATACCTTTTGTACAAGCGTGTCCGTACCAGAATATATAAAAGTATAATAGCGAGGTCACCGCTTTTGTCCTACCGGCTGAATGGGTGTTGTCGATTTTTAGTCTGTTGAGTGGAGGTCACCCTTAACAATTAGTACCGTTGA
The DNA here is from genome assembly GCA_018245475.1 of Pharmacophagus antenor. NCBI lineage: Eukaryota > Metazoa > Arthropoda > Insecta > Lepidoptera > Papilionidae > Pharmacophagus > Pharmacophagus antenor. The sequence continues at coordinate 10,091 of DWQX01004817.1, forward strand.
AAAGTATCTAGGCGTGTTCATGCCTTTAATCCTTTGTGTGGGTATATATTTATATTCTTTTGTTAGTTTGATGCCTTTGACATGTGAGAGTAAAAGATGAACTATGCTATAATACTCTATCAAATAACGGTGTAATAGTAACATGATATTCGTTATTGAATGGATATATTTAGCGATTTTATTTTTATCTACAGTATTAATATATGATAATAGAATATATCTTCGTATTAAATACCGTTCTTAATTTTCATTCAATAAACATCATAAGTTCTTCTTTATTGCTTTGAAAAGATCAAAGACCCTGATTTCAGTGAACTCATCCAAATTCCATTTAATCCTCAAATCACTACATAGGGTCTTTGGATTGAATTGGACGAAATTTTTTTGCCTTCCCATTTAAATATTAGCCATGTTTTTGATTTATTTTGGTTAGATTATATTTATCATCAAAAATTCATTATAAATATCATGAGTTCAAGTTTTTTTTGGATACTATTGTTATGGCGTTACAAATTGCAAATAATAATTAATACAATAGTTTTTTTAAGTTTATGCTTCGACGCACTGGCAGGAAAAACTTGGCATTTCCTGGTAGGAAAAGCACTGAAAAACTTTTTCTTTTAATTATCGTTAAGGTAGTTCTTAAAATAACTTTTATGAAATAATTTTCAATTTCATAAATGATAAGAATAAATAACCTTTTTTTTAAAAAGAACACGTCTCTAATGTATTATCCGCTTCAACAAGATGGCGCCGCCTACGAGGTAGAGTTAATCCGGGCTTAGACTGCGAGTTGGGCTTTGAAATAAGCGATTTTCCTTTTACGATTTTTACAGTTTTTATATTAAATGTAACAAAAGATCGCATATATTATATAATATTATATATACTATTAGCTGGTAATTTTTTATTTAATATTAAACGCAGTCCCCACCAGTATGTGTACCGATTTCCAAGAGTATAAAAAGTTTCATTAAAATTTAAATTCTCTTTCCTCACTTAGGGGTGGATATACAAAATACTCTTTCTCATTAGTTACTCGTTCATTATACTGAACACACTCTCCAAATTTTGTGTCTATAGAACTAACAGTTACGGACGTTGATAGGTCACTCAGTGAATCAGTCTAGATAACAAGAAATCTATTTGCATTATAATAATAAATGTCATTCTTTGTGAAAGATACGAATATAAACAAATAAAACGTTTAACAGAATTAGGATTTAAAATATCATAATTTAATAAAAAATAACATATAATATTATTTCTCTCTTATTTTCTGATGTCAATGTACTCACCCCTTTAACATAGTAATTTTTTTTTTTTTGGTATATAAAAGTAATAAATAGTTTGTTGAACTCTTGTATAACATTTGTACCGCAGTCAGTTCCAAGATTCGATCCATTATATATTTAATTTCAAAATATCGTCAGGTCGATTTTTTTCTCTTAGTAATAATAAATGTCTGCTACGCGATAACATCACTTATAAGTCTGCAATATTTCCAAACAATGTAATAAAAATACACGTTACTGCTTCTGATGCCAAATATTAATGACATATTATAAATATATTGTTGTAATAAATGAAATGAGTATTAATAGAGAAACAATGCTGAAGAAATTCATATAAAGGCCGTAGAATGGTTAATGAGTATTCTATATTGAAGTTGGAATAAAAGTGAATATTTTGTTAATAAATGTTTTAATGCAACATTGTTCAACAATTTAAGAATCAGAAGAACATAATTTATGATTATGTCATTTGTCCCTATGAATTAGAAATACACGCCTTTAAATTTCAATAGTGAACTGTTCAAGTTTATGTAAAATGATTTGGTGATTACAAGTTGATTTAGCGATACCAAAACTGATATAATTTTACTTATGATATAAAAAAAAAACTTCTGACGATGTAAACAATAACGTAAATGAAGTGGAAGAAAATTTTAAGAGAACAAGTACGTAAACGATGGTGTGTTATTTCCTGGCCATACAATTCATTCTTTACTTGTCTTTAAAAAAAAAACCTGTAGTAAGCGAGCATGGAAGCTTTTTGCTTTGTTAGAAATACTGTCACGCATTACTTGAATAAATTTCATCGTTGCAATAATATAACCTACTACAAATTAGATAAAACTTCTAATATCTAGTAAACTAATTCATACTATTTCTTAAAAATTATACGTATTTCATCAGCACAGTTTAGGCTATAATTTATTGATTGAAAGCATTCATTGCTTTGCTGAATTTCATGAATAAATAAAACAAAAGTTTATTTGTTAAATTCCCGCTTTGTTTAATCGCAAATACTATGACTAAAATACCATCTCTATGCGTTTTGCCACTACACGTGGCATCCTCAAGAGATGTTACGGTTCGTCGTCGGCCGGTCGTATTTCGACTATGTTAAATATATTCACACATAGTCCTGTATTGTTTCAGTATAAAGCTAACATTGTGAGGAAAACGGGTAAATAGTAATGTAGGAAATTAAAATAAAGAATTAGCTTTACTTAAGCACTTATTAAAGTTCAGTGGAGCGAAGTTTTAGTTGCAAACTGCAATAAAATCCGTAAACTCTTAACGGACGTGGCCGCAGTAGGCCTTCTTTGATGCTCTTACATTCTAAGAGTAAGGATGATAGGGGTTAGGATACAGAGCAGCTTAAGTTGATTTCTTTTCTGTTCTCATGTATGTATTACGTTTAGGACATCGATATAAAATTATTATTATCAGATAAATATTGTAGAGTATTAAGAATTAATCAATAGCCTCTATATATGTATCGCGGAGGTCCCCGATTCGATTCCAAGTCACACGAGAAGTGGAGTTTGGACGATGTGAAGGTCAAATGCGCCTGGCTAGTTACCATCCATATATTCTCAATCTGCTAACATAATAGCATCTTTATGTACCGTAGTTCATATATAGGAGAAAAACAAAATTCTGGGCATGCACGCCATACACCACCACCATCTTATACTGTAATTATCATTTGCCCTGAACTTAACATCGCACTAAATTCAGGACATGTGTTAGCCTGTCCCGAAACCGGGTGTGATTGACCGACAAACTGGAATGATAGATCCTGTCATGAAATTTTTGTCTCGCTCAGGTTTTAAGCTTTAGACTTTAGGTTTCAAAATCTTACTACCCTTGCAAATGTCTCGGTCAACTAAAAATAGTAGGTTACCTTAACTGATCGATATATATAAGATTAATTTAAGAGTTTTTTTACATATCTTTCCTTACTATTATATTCCTTTTACTATTCAGTCAGGACTACAATAGAGCCATTCGTATTTGAAACAATGCAACAGTAGACTTTTGTTTTTATACTTCAAACCTTGAAAAGAAGAAAGGCGGACTTAAAGATTTACAGCTTTCGCTGCAAGTGCGGTGTTATAACTGGCTAAATAGGTTTTTAAATACTGAAGTATAGTATCAATAAGGTTTTTAGTTTTATGTAGTTGCAGTATTACTTAGTAAGTCTTCTTACATTTCTTAGAATACAAATAAAACGTGTTCTCAGGCATTTGGATACGTACCTTTCCTTATTTATCGACATGATAGTGTAACTTAACATATTTATAATATAATAATATTTCTTTCTTCAATAGCCGGCAATGCTAGTTCGACTGCTCCAGTAATCACTTACTATCTCTTCGTCATTAGGCAATTATTATAATAAAAATAGTGCGAAAGCTTCCCCTGCTCAGAGTAAATTTTACAGAATATCATCTGGTTGTAAAATACTATGACAATTTGCCCGTTTTTAAGAACTACGATAGATTTGATTTTGTGACGATAATCGTGTAATATTTTTAAAACTGTATAGCAATGGATTTGAAATCGAGTTGTGGTCAATAATAAAACAAACAAACATATGTGCTTCAGAAGGATGTCTGATATATACACTGCCGGCCAAAAGTTTGAGACCACCTTGAAAAAATTACGATATTGAATAAAACTCCAAAAGTTAGTGCTCTACAAATTATTTATTTACCTTATTAAATAGAAAACTTGTTATGTAATATAAAATAATTTAAAAACTACAATAATTGCCATTATTACTAATAAAAAAAAATATATTATTTAAACTAACTTTTCGT
>DWQX01004818.1:0-14197 GCA_018245475.1 Pharmacophagus antenor
CCCTCCCCCTCCGCCATCCCAGACCCAATCCTCATCACCCGACGAGTCGGGCGACGAAGACGAGGCAAGGGCGGCATTACGGGATGAACCGGGCAGGGTCATGGGAAGCCGTTCGGATGCGACCACGACCGTGCCAGTGGATGCCCGCGTGAGCGGGCCCGCCTGTGTCCTCCCCCAGGTGTTCGGGGGAGGCGTGGCAGTGAACGCAGGAACTGCGTCCACAGGGGGGGCAGGTGCGTGCAATGCGGGCAGCGCTGGTGTCCCACCACCGGCTGCCCGCGCACCTGCGTCAGGGGGGTGAAAGCGGTCTTGCAACCGCCTCCGCCGCCCCTTTCGTCTTATACTAGTATTAATCTATGCTTTCCAGTACGAAATTAATTTAACCTTCTATAGGCCTGTGTAACTTTAATCTAACATTTAAATACATTACCATTTTACACAGAAATGCAAAAATTTATAGGTCGTTGTTACCAGAAAGTCACATTCATAATATATATTACAATAAAGTAAGTCAAACTGAACAAAGATGTTCTATTGTATAAGTAAATTTATTTTAGAAACAACTTATTTCCTTTAGTTCCCCCAAACTTTCACATCAATTCAGCCCATAGACAATTAAGAAAAGTTTTACATATAAAAATCTTTGCGCCGTTTACGAAATAATACTGGCCAGATCTCGCGAACATTATGACAAGGAAAGAGTAAGGTATTTGACGAGTACAAACGACAATTTTGTCAATTTATGTAATTATAAAAATAGTTATTGTATATAGCGGTATGTATAAATAAAACAAGCAACAATAATTTTAAATATTTATTATAAGTATAGCTATGATGAACGAATAGTATACATTCCAATAGACAGACTCAGTGTTATTATGAAACGTCAACTGTCGTCGTTTACACTTATTGAAGATATAGTAGAAGAAGTAAAAACTACAGGGGAGTATTGTTTTCCTGTCATTTTAATTACACATAATTCATTTTTATAAAAAATATCATATTAACACAATAGAGTCGCATCATACAGCTCACACGCTGAGTTACGTACGCCCTCACATACACTGGTGTAGTTTTGTCTCTATTTACTTGACGCACAGTGGAAGTAGAATTGATGACAAAGCGCCATGCCACAGACATATCCAACATGCGATAACATTTACAACATAATATAAAATTTAGATAAATATTATTCCTTCCATTGTTAATTATTAACTACCTACAAATCTAGGTTTTGCAATTTTATTTCTTTTGTTATTCTAATATAGTTACTTTTATATCAGTAGAACTAAACAATGAGCTGCATTAAGACACGCAAATCTACAAATAAGGTTCTTACTAAATTAATGTCTTATAATAATTTAATGTTAGGAATGAGAAAGATAATATCATTTTTTACTATTATACCATTATTTTAAATTATTCAGCTTACACCGCCCTCTGCTAGGGTTTCACAAAACTAACTAATCTTTGGTGCTATAATAATTGTTTAATTTGCTATAACAAATGTTGATTTCGATAATCAAAATAAAAATTTTACTCTCTCAAGTTGGACCAAATTACACATAGTAACCGAATGTTATCCAAATCGATATAGTAGGTTATTCCTAACAAACATCGTGATACGAAATTTTTTTTATATATAATAAAATATTATAACATAATTTTTTATGATAATAAATAATCATAATTTTACTTTTTATAGATTTAGTCTTTGAACTTGCCCTATGAGATGACCCCTGGCACGCCTCTGCTATTAATTATAATCATGAAAAATTAAGAAGAATACTAAAGATATTTCTTAAACAATACATGTTAAAAATTTATCTATTATTTAATAATACATTTTTTTTCATTTTTGTTCTAGAGGATTGGTAATTATAACTATTACTTTTCAATTTAAAAAGGCTATTTTATCATTATGATAACTAGATGGCGGGGCTAGTTCATAATACCGCGGTAATATTTGCTCACGTCACATTACATAGACTGAGTCACCGCCTAACAATGTTCACGTAAGGTGCACTGTAGGAAACCGCTGCAGTATGACAACGGACACAGCGTTTGTGTCTGATATTTTTGTAAGTCCTATTATGGACTATAAAAACTTGGAGAAATGTGCAAATTTATCAAACCTGGCGGATACCTATTTAAGGGTTCAGCGCCAATTAATGTAACGTGTTACAAAATGACAATATAATTTTTTGAGGTACTTAGCCAAATAAAATAGACAGCTATGAGCCGAACATGTTTAGTTATATAAAGAATATATTAATAATAGAAAGTATATTAAGTTCACAGTCACTATTTTCGTTTTAATCGATTTAATTTTTTTTTTTACTTTCCTTGCTAATATGAAAGCGGTGATCTCGTGTGTAACTTACAAATATTTGTTAATTACAGAAGATGTGACAGGGTCCGTAACCTCTAGTAGTACGCCTTAGGCCAGCCGGACTGTTCCTCTTGCCTTCCCCGTGGGTAACTAAGCCACGGTTACCAAGCTTTTCTCCCACAATAAGACAAGAACCAGTTTCAGGGGTTCTACGATTAACCTACGAAAGTATCCCTCCTGCAAATAACCAAAAATTGCAACTTTCTTCTGTATAACGGTTTTCATAATCCACATATATTATGTATATATTAATGACTATTTCATAAAACTTAAAATATAAAACATGTTATCATTACTAATATCATAGTAAATATCAATAAAATTAGCAACTTTGACATCATAACGACATTTTTAATCGTATGATGTAGTAACATATAAGCTTCCTTCATTTTTGCAACATTTAAAAAACGATTAATGGCTTCATCTGGAAATATATCGCTGACTTAGTTTCCGCTACAGAATCAATCTAAGAAAAGAGTGAGATTAAAAAACTTTTTATTTCGTTCATCAAATAATACTTGCCGGTTCGCGTAAATATTAAGACAGCTAAAGAGTGATGTATTTGGCGATAAAACAAATTGTGTCAATTGATACTTTATTAATTAATGAGAATGTAGTGCAATATGCGGGACCTCTGATCTTTATTAAAATCTCTATTTTTAATTTATGATCATGCTTACAGAGTTAGAGTCCTGAACCGGAATTTGAACAAGTTCCGTACATTAACTAAAATTTATTTAAAAAAATAAAACCAGTGTGCTATCATATCTTATCAACCTTTTTTTGATGAATTGAATTAAGTATAATATAGACATATCCAAGTGAGATTTATTAATTCGCGTAACGCGTAGAATTTATTGCAGTGTGTTGTTTTGTATAATCTGTTGTCATCTTTATAATGAGTTTAATATTTGAAATTTAACACAAAATTTCCCATCATTATAAATTGAAACCATAAACTTTATGATAATGAAAAAAATAGCTATAGCTTACATTAACTTAAATAAAAAGGTGTAATGACTTGATTCTTGTAAACAATGTCAATGTGAGATTTTATAATATACTTTCGTAATAATTGTAGGCTGCTGGAAATGTTCCTTCTTTACTCTAGCAATATTAATATGTGGTTAAATGTACTGGCTCCACTATGTTTACTATGTCTATTCTTATATATATATATATATACATCACAGAGCATACTACGCATCGCACACACCTACTTTCGCAGTGGAAACTATTTTCGTGCCGCGTGTTTCTGCCAATGTTTTTTTTTCTACAGCTGCACGTAAGCACGTGACATGCTATTAGTGAGTTTACACACTAGCATTTTACACAATAGCATTGAATGAATGGAGTAAGTTTCGAATACTTCTATTGTAATTCACACGCAAGTGGGTCTTTGTCGGATAACGATTACATTCAATAGGGTAGTGATATTTCACCACCTAGCATTTGGTGTGCTGTGGGTAGAGAAATGAGCAGTAGCTGGAGTGACGAAACCGAACGGGGTGTTGTGTAAACACCTTAACTTAACGTCATCGTGAACCTTCCTTGACACATATAAAGTGATCGTTGCAGTCATTTAAATATTATTGCTCCATTTCCATAGTTCTATATAAAGTCAAAGTCAACTCATACAAAGCAGGCTACCACTTTTTGGCCTCATATATTTTTTTTAAATTCCGACTCAGGAAATCTGGGTGCTATGTACAATAGCACCCTGATTCGCTAACTCTTCTCCGGTTCCGATGTGCTCGACCTGGAGACATGGAATGGTACAGCAAACTCTCCAGCATCGCGGTTTCTCTTAAAAATTACAAAAAATTTTAAATTAAGTATCATGTAGGAAATTAATATTCAGGGAATGAAAATAAAAAAAAAATACCGTAGAAGCAGTGACATGCCTGTAGTGCAAGCCCGAGCTCCTATATACTTGTCTACATAAAAAAGTATATTAATAAATTATATGATTTTTCATTTTTTATCTCTTTAATCGTGTTTTGACATTGCAGCTCATTATTTATTGATTTTAATTCGCTATATTGCTTAAAAAAGATATGCGTGGGTCTTGGGCTTATACGGGGGTACCATCACTACGTAGAAGTATAAAATAACAATGACATCAAAAGAACGACCAGTCATCACAAACAGCACCAGTTTACGACCATGACGCAGGGGCCAGCCATCACCACCCTCGACCATCTTTGAGGGAAGGAGGTACCTATCCCAAGACGCCGCCACCTTCCAGGGTGACGTAATTTATATTTTGTTGGTAAAAATAAAAGGATAATTAAAGTATACAGTATTAGAAAAAAAACTAACATTAATAATTATTGTGAAATCACAGCTTTAAAGCAGCCGCTGCAGAAACTGAATTTATTTAAGTTACCGCTAAAAATAACACATCGTCACATCTGAACAAAAGCAAAAGAAACCTAACCCGGTCCAACGGTAAGGAACTACGATGCAACAGACATGCGTACAGATAAGAATACACGCGTTAAATTTATAACACCTCTCTTTTTACTGTCGGGGATTAAAATTTAAAAAAAAAAAAGGTTTTTATGAGCGAAACTGTACTCTTATTTAAAGTGATATCAAAAGAGACGCATCAAAAAATAAATAAAGAAATCGAAAAAGATATTTGCACCTGTTGTTAATAAATATTGAATTTTTTTATTGCCCAGTTCACACCATAGATTTAAATGCTATTAACATTTTTGAAACGACCATAAAAGAAAATATGCGACATAATTCGGTGCAATTCCAAACGAAATTGCTACTTATGCCGTGCCAAAACTCATGACACGATTTCAAAGGATTAACTTACAATAAAAGATCTAATTCATTAGTATCCAAAAGTTTGCTTACCCGTGATACACGAAACGAATTACAGAAAAATCTTAAATATCTTTCAATGTCACATTCTGATAATTAAACAAATAGAAAATGTTTATTAGCACTTAAATGACCATACTGTTGAAAAACAAATCTGCTCAATTATTTATATTTTTGGCTTTGTATGGAATTAAATGAAAATGTATATTTCGAGGAACCAAAACTAGTATTCAGTAATTTTAAATAATTCAGATGCTAACGTTTTTCAGACTCTGGCTAGCTACCTACTTTGATGTCAGTCTGCCGCCATAACGGTGTATCTGTAACAGCAAAGCTATTATGGAGGTAGGTTGATTATTTTAAAATAGGCTATCTGTTAATTGAAACTTCCACCATTTTTATCGTTGGCCCAGAATTTGAACCAAGAATCAAAGTTACAAGGCCAACGTCGAACCGTTACGCCACAAGGGCAATTAAATCATTCACTACGCTTGGAATGCACCGACGGTAATGCAGCTTACAGAAATATTATTCAATCTGGTTCTATAAAGAGTTGAGCGTTGGGCGGGTGCATTCTGAATCACGGTTCGGGAATAGGTGCCATTCTGAAGTTCAAATAGACGTATGAGTAATGAAGCTGAAACGTGTGCGTGAAAGATTATATCTAGCATGCGAAAAACAGCTCTCGTGTTATACAAATAAAGACTTTTGTCTATCTGTAAAAAAATAGATTAATACCACCGTAGTATTTATTTAACTACTGATAAAAGTAAAAATTATTGTAATCGTCATCCGTTAGTGCAGCGATACTCAACCGAATTTTTTTAATGTAGCAAGGTATTATTAACGATGTCGCGGGTTGCGTATAAAAGTATACATATTTACGGAACGTTTTGTTACGTTTTCGCGAATTATACAAATTGAATAAAAAATTATGAACAAATTTATCGCGTACATCTGTGCATTGTACGTTAAATATCTATTAAGTGCGCTTACTTTTTTCCTAATGAGCGCATAATTAGAGTTGAAAATAAAGTAACCCCTTGTGGGATAACTACAGTCGCATTGGTGTGTTAAGATACGAAAAGCTCGATACCTTTTAAAATAACGAGTCGATGAGATATAACATACAAAAAAGGGGAGTGGAGAACGTGTGTACATATGTGAATGTGAATTTCGCACTTTATAACTATGTCTGGCCTAGATCTTGGGACTTTGAGTTTCTTATAAAAAAAAAACACATGATTAGCTTAGAGAATTATGGCCTTGACTCTCTCCTTGAAAGACCTTAAGGTTTAGATATAGATACATACTGAGCTACTTAAATAAACACAATACATGTTAGTAGTAATGTATAAATTAATCAGTTACTGTTCTTCGTTATGTATTACTTATTAAGAAAGATATTTAATAAGACTTATTCCCATTCGTTTTTCATTACGAGATAAAGAGCGCCAATATAAGAGTCGTCAGAAAGTCAAGTATCTCAAATAATAACCTCATCGAGGCACAAATGCTCTATAATTCAGAACAATAACATTTAATGCCCATGTAAATGTCAAAAACATCTTTTGATATTTAAAAATTTCTCTTTCCTTATTTCGCTTTACTTACCCTTGCACCCGAGAAGTTTGTTGTAACAGACTTCATATTTACAAAAGAGGTTAAAGTCGTCAACGACAATTTAAAAACTCGTGTTCATTTAAATACAAACTTCTGATAATTAATACTACAAATTAAAACAAACTTCAACGGATGTATAATTTAAACAATATAACATCTATTTTTTTTTTACCAATAAGATATGAGATAAAGGCAATGGAGAAATTTTCATGTAAAATTTTGAAGAAAGACTAACGTTATCTTTATTCGTATCATCCAGTACTTTTATAAGTTCCTTTTATACATCGATATTTTCACCCACTATAATACCCCATCTTTCATACCCCAATTGACTAAAATAAGAACGTTAAATGGCATCACTGATAAATTATTTCTTATCAAAAAAAATATATATTCATGGATAACATTAATCGTATATAACTAATAAGATATGAAATAGGATCTTATAATAAGTATATAAATAGCCCTTGATAGTTTTCCATAGTTACACTATAAGTTTAAACAGTTTTAAATACATTAAATTATTGTTTCTTAGAATTCATATTCAAAATAGCGGGGACCAGAATTCTTGTCGGTTATTGCTCCTATTAATCTAATAAAGTGGCCGCAAATACCTACGCACGAGTGGCATATAAATCTTAACAAACTAACAACGATTCGAACCTCAAAGAAACATTAAACATTTAAAAAAAAAATTTCAAAGGTTTTCAATAAATGAATTTAATGATAGTTTTTTTTTTCGATTAGACCTCCATTTCACCTGATTTAAGTTTTACGGACATTTTTTCTTAGTTTAATTTACGTAGCCATAGTAATTTGATACGGTAATGAATCCAGTTATATCTTTTTTAAAAATCAAATATAAAGTTATGTTGCCATAAAGAATGAAGAAATAACTGAAAATTCAGACGTATATAGGTATAGAGGATTTTTTTAAGGAACATTGTTGCGTCGAAATAAAGCTTGTCGTAAAGCTAGTGTTATTGACAAGAAGGCCGTAGATATTAAAACGTGCTCGCCGTATAAATCCGGTAAAATAATGCTTTTACCACCAGACATCACTGTGTTAGTACAAATGCTACCTATTAAATGATTCTCAAAATTTTGGAGTTTTTTATGTGCCTTAGGTACTTAGTATTTATTTTTAATTTGCATTATTTCTTTCTTTAACAAATAAACTTTTATCCATTGGTATAATAAGTTCTCTTTTTATTTTTTAAAGAATATAAATAAAGTTGCCATAATTATTAAAGTTACTATTATTATTACCAGACTACTTAAATAAGGTTCATTTATAATTCCAATTCATTTATTACTCGTCAAATCGGAAAAGGTTAAAAATACATTACCCATTTACAAATATTTAGTCTTGGCGAATTAGACTGCATTTCTCGCAGATATTCGGCATCATATGTGTCAGGGCCAAGATCAAAGTACGTTTATAACTGGAATACATAACGAATTCCTTGCTCTTTTTACATATTTCACCGAATAACACTTCCATGTCTTGTTTCGTGTAATATAATTTCATGCTAGAAATACTTTATCACTTAACATTAAAACTAAATTTACGGGACCTGTCATTTTGACGGAACATCCTTAGATAACAACTTCTGTATACTAAAATGCGTTTTTTAATTTTTTTACTCTTGGCGACATCGTTGTTAAATCTTTTTTGCAAAACAGGCAAAACATATACCGACCCGAGAAGAAAACCATGAAAACGTGTTCGTAAATATAGTGATAAACAAAGAATGAAATCTAATATAGAACGTATTGTAATTTCCCGCATATTTTATAAATATTATGATTTGTCTCTTACTTTTACGTGTACTTATTACGATTCAAATTACGTACATTTCACAGCGTATAGCGGTCACCGATGTTTCTACTAATCGAACTAGAGCGTTAACTGATGTTTGAAAATACCTTCTAGCTTTTCGCATTAAAAGAAAACTATATTCCGTAATCACGAAATGTATCCGTATCCAACTCCAATCAATCATTTCATATTTGGTTTAATGTCCTATCAGAGACGAAACTAGCCCATGTAGTGCTTTTGTTCCATCATTACTTTGGCGCCCTCTAGTAAATGCGCAGTCAAAATGGAACTCGTAGAAATGATGATGGCTACATAGATGGCTGGACTGCGCCTCCTGACACAACTGTACCATGTGTAACGCGTACCCCGCACCATAGGTAAAGCCGCCTCTGTTCTCTGTAATAAAAAGTCACTATCTAACGGGTTCCTATTTGTACGTGTAAGATTCTATATTTTATTCTAGATTCGATAAGAGGTGAAACGAAATAAGATTCATGGTAAATGCAGGAAGTAAGAAACTATGTGCGTAGCAGAGTTCTTCGACAAATAAAGGCGTCGTAGGCCTTGCTACAATACCTCTCCTGAGAGGGGACGCGCGGAGCGGCGGGCTAACGCGGCCGCCGAGGTGTACCAAAGCTTACCCTAGCCCTGTAGTAAAAAGGCGGCGATGGAACATTGTGGGTGTTTTAACCGATGCAAGTCTAACATCACTTATCCTTACCCTCAGGAATGCCACCGCATTTAAAAATAATGCCTAGCTCCGATAAATTTTTACAGACATACCGTTTATTTCATTAATGGAGGAATATATTAAGTAATAAAAAAAATACATATATAAGTGACACCAAATGGTACAAACATATCACTATAAGTGATTTCGTGTTTTATTATATTATAAAAAACGGCATTTTATTCAACTTTTATATTTTAGTCTTCTACAATATCCGATAAATAATCTTTGATAGTTTTTTATTTTAAATAAATTATTTGCTGGAAAAATTTGACCTGAAACTTCATTATTTCGGTACAATCAAGATATAACAGTTGAATATATATTCTCCGGCCTTGTAGTCTAGACAACTTCCTGTATATAATAACGTCCTAATTATCGTGAATACCGTGAGGGACAATTTGCTTGTTAAAAGTGAAAATGACTGTCAGACAGGAACAATGTTGCAGCTTGAGTTTTGAGTATAACATAATTAAAAATAGTGTCTAAGTATGTTTACATCTGTTTGTCTGTATGTTGTCGCACCTTTAACAACTACTAGACTAGTTTTAGGTTAGTTAAATTTTAATGACATAATATGAATCGCTGATATTATTTGCCACCATTTTAGAATATGAAATAAGTCAAAAGTCATCAATTATCATCATTCATTATATCATTTTAGAATATGAAATAAGTCAAAAGTCAAATCATCATTATCATCATCAGCCGATAGACGCTGTCTGCTAGACATAGGCCTCCCCCAAGAATTTCGAACCGAATAGCGGCTTCCTATAATCTTTACCATATAGTCGGTACACCTTATAGGGTACCTACTTATATTGCATATACTGATAGTACGTGGTCATCACTCAAAGACGTTACCATCTAAAATAATACATTTAGTGCGATATGGTAAATGAAAAAAAAAATATGATACATGTATAAAATGGTTACATAGAGTTATCATTCTGATGTCTTAGAGGTAAACTAAAACAAAACAACGTAATTTACTCGTTCGACCTATTTATATCTTTTGTCAAGAACTTCTTCAAATTTATACATTTCTATATAAAATCTTTAATGTCTAGAAAATGTCACTAAATGTTATTACGTCTCGTAAACGTCAGCCGCGGCGCCGATGCAAATATTTCAACGTGAAATAATGTGACCTAAATATGCGGCGAATTGAAGCAGTTTCGTGTCATTGGGTTTTTCGGTAAACAACTTCTGAATGTTGTTATTTTAGTTGCTTTAGGTAGACGCGTAGGCTTTGCGTGACCCTCTTCTCCCGACCCCTTTCTTTCTATGGACATCGGAACAAACGAGAAGGGTCAGCCCTTTATTATCTCTCTTTCAATATCGTATAACCCATTATTTAGACAAAAAATCCCGCGTCTTTTTTAACGTTCTCTGCCAAACCGTTTTTGCCCAACTTGTTATATAGGTCACATAATGTTTTAACTAAAGATTGGTATACGAAATTTGTATTTGTGAAATATATTTCATAGGATCAAATTTGTTATAGAATGTATGTATTCAGCGCTTTAAATGAATATGTCTGCGTGTACTATAAGTGGTACACGTGGCATGGAACGTGTTAAAGATTTGAAAACTATAAAAAATACCAATTTTGTATAGATCCATGAATTTCATTTTCACTTACTTCGAATAAATACAAATACATCAGTTTTTTTCCGGAAGGTTATCGTGCCTCTATTCTTACATCAATTCTGACTTAGAAAGCCAGGGCTACTAAGAAATTTGTTACTATTTTAGTCGAGGAGAGACCTCCGTATATACCCGTTTCATCCACTAAATGCAAGTGATGTGCTAAGAAGAAATTTATGAGTCATAATAACATCTAAGTAACAGCAAAAACAGCGCTAGAGAATCTGATAAACATGTAAATATTTTTCGGTACGAACGCCGGTCACGAAGGTGACCCGGGCATAGATTTTTAAAAATAATAGGTAAGAGGAGTCTTAGCACATAATGTGTGGTGGTATAAACAATGCAATAAATTTGAAGCAGATCGCATAAAATTTCATCTTTATCGTGGTACAGATAATCAAATATTGCATGCATTTAAAAATTAACCACAATTTACACATGCGTGTTTACTGACAAAGAGTTGTTATATTAAATCTTCTGTGCGAATCTAATATGACACGAACGAATTTAAATAAAAACTAGTTACTCACTTTTACAGTTTGAGTTATAATAAATCTTAATTAAACTTGGAAAATGTATTCCTATGTCTAGAAATAGAAATACTTTTTCAGAATACCCAATATAGAATTAAAATAAACGGTGCTTCCAAAATTGCACATTTCCTGTGAAGAGCACTAGGTGATTATCTTTACGTAGTATCCGCGCGGTCTTTCTCGACAATGGAACAAGGACAGTAAACACAGTTAAACAAAGAAACTGCTAGTATTCGACTGCTCACATGGCGCAATGATTTTCGGTTTGTCTTGTAACATGGAAGTCCTGGGTTCAGTTCCTGTTTCACATGAGTAGAGGAGTTTAAAATGTGGTAGGTTTTTCCAAACGCGCCCGGCTAGCTACCACCCATAAATCTGCCTACAAAATAGCATTATTTTGTTCCGGCAGTCGTACATGTGGGACCCGGAGTGCTCTGGGCGAGAAGGTTTCGACGTCTATAGCCTCAATGTATACTTAACATGATGTATAATAGAGATCAAGTGTTAACCCATTGCCGATAATAAAACCCATACAGAATCTTACTCTATTTGTAAGTCTCGTAGAAAAGGTTGAAGCGTAACGTAACACATTTCGGTTGAATGTGGATGCTTCGACTTCCAACTTAAATGATTATTCTCATACAATGATTCAGACGTGAGCTACGCTTTGTATTACAGATTTAGAACAGCAAGGTCTTGTTCTGAATCTGTTGCCGAAAGTTTTCATCGCAATTAATGTAGACAATGTTACGCACACACGCGATTACTTCCTGTTATCAATAAATTAATTTTATTACCAAATCTAGTACAAAAATATACAGTACACAGATATACTCGATTCGTACCGTTTGTATATTCATTTCACTAGTGACGCTTCTTCGACCATCCCTACACAAAAAGTTTCATATTCTAATATGCGTTTGACTTTTTTATTTTTAAGCACCGTCTCTGGCAATATTGTTTTGTACATTTTATTGCAAAAATAGGAACACGATAATGCACAAAATTACAACAGACTCGAAAAGATGATCGTAGAAATGTGTCGGTAAATCTAGTATTAATAAAAGTATTTAAAATATAATGATAATTATTTTACTCGTGAAAAATTTTTACACGCTTTCCTAAGCGTACATCAGTATTTTAAATAAATAAATTCTACATAAATATTGATTCAAGAGTTACTTTATGGAATTCCATTACTAAATAAAACAAAATTAATTCAATTATATCAAGCTAGAAAAATCTGCCGTTTTATTATGGACATAATTAAAAAGTTTTAATGTTTGCCTTAAATTGTCAAAAAATTATTAATAATAATCTTTATTTATCACCACAAACTATGAAAATGAGAATACAATGGTTTTTGTTAAATACTAAGTAGTTACAGTTATACAAATGTTTTCGCATGTAACAAAATTAATTATATGAAAAATTATTAGCAGGTCACAGACATTTCTATTCACAGATAACTCATAAAGTAACAATACGTCAAGTGTTTTGTGAAACTCTGGATAAACAAGTCCGCATTGTTCGGATTCCGCGTCGTCCATTGTCTTTTGAAGTCTAAAGGTTGAAAATCGCGCAATAACAAACAACTAGCTCGATTTATAGTGCCGCCTGTTGTTATTCTCGCTGCTGTCACGTGAATTCGGTATTCTCCATCACAATAGTATTTAACAAAATATCGACTCGATAATAACATGAAAATTGTTAAAGATTTTTTTGATCCTTTATTATTCTTTGTAGGATTTCCTCACAGTGATCATACCATCCCAATAAGTATTTTCTATTTACAATCTCCTTAACCATTTCAAGACTCCTAGTACACCGTATGTACCAGTTAATGTTTAACCAGGCTTTATGCTAAATAAGATTCAAATGAGTCGCTCCAACGTAGTGCTAAAAAGTCCTGGAAAAACGTCTACGGATGCGTTCACTCAAACACTAAAGTCTTCTTCAAATAAAAAATTCTCTTAAAAAGAGTTAAATAAGTATCAGCAAGTCTACTACACGAAGCTCCAGCTAGATCCAACTTTGGATAAGCGAGAATATAAATATTTTTTTTATTCCCGTGTTGGACACACCTCCAATAAATGGTATATATCCTCTAAACATCCATACAATATGCGTTGAGCAGTTATTTTTTTTAATTTCATTAAATACGCAAAAGTTTAGTGGATTATGTCATGATCACCCTTTTATTAACCTTTTAAGTCTTTCAAAAAAAAATTACCTTTACTCAGATTTAGTCTTTCAAAAAAAAACACTCATTAAAATGTAACCACTCTGTAAATACTTATGAATGATCACATATAAATAATTGGCTAACTGCGAATAGGACACGCACCGCGAAAGTATCCACACCATTATTTCAATACTAATATCTTCGACAAAATTACTTTTCTTAAAAGTATTATTTTATTTGTTGTTATAGTTTCAATAGAAAAACAATCAGTGAAAATTTAAACTTTCTGCCTATTACGGTTCATGAAAAAAACTCATTGTCATACGGACAATAGAGGCTTAATAATCGGGTTCCTTTTGGGTGTTTCTTTTGATATGAAACTCAAAAAAACAGAAAATGTATACATATATATATATATATA
>DWQX01004819.1:0-14197 GCA_018245475.1 Pharmacophagus antenor
ATTATTGTAGTTTTTAAATTATTTTATGTTACATAACAAGTTCCCTAATTAATAAGGTAAATAAATAATTTGTAGAGCACTAGCTTTTGGAGTTTTATACAATATTGTAATTTTTTCAAGGTGGTCTCAAACTTTTGGCCGGCAGTGTACATATTGTACGTTTTTTTTTTAAAACATCATACTAGTTTTTTTATAGTATTTTTATTATCACTAAATAAATGAATGAATCAGCAAAAAAAGCAAAATGACAAAAATAGTATTTTTTTATTGTTATTACAAATAATAAACAAAGATTTCTTTTATGTACGTATGCTACTGTGTATGTACATATACTATTATTGTGTGATATTGCAGTTTTTCTAACAGAAATATTTGCCGCCATCACATGGAAGGAAAATTATAATGCTATATACCAGTGACTTACATACTATTATGCAACCTATTATCCAATAGACGACAGTATTGCACAACCAATCACCATAAAATTATTTTTCTTTTATCATTGAGACTACAAAATCTTTTTTATCGACGGCAACAAGTAAACACATAGACGCACAAGTGTATTTTCCTTTGAAAATTATCATTATTCAACTTAGTTTTTTGCTAAAATATATTTTAGCTTTTTTATCGTTAAATTGAGTAAATATTTGTCAATTTTTTTTAACAAGTACAAACAATTAAATATTATTATACAAGAAAACTTACTGCATTGTAGTTTAACTAGAATAATGCGCATTTATAATACACATAAAGGTAAAATATTAAACACTTAAAATATAAGTATACTAATTTCATTTGATGTATCCGAAACGTTGTGATGACTTGAAATCAAATCGTAAAATCTACATTTGACAGTTGGCAATAAAACAGCTGGCGGGGAGTGTTATTTCTTACAAAGCGTAAAAGGAAAACTTTTTAAATGAAATATATCGTTATTATTTTTTTTAAATAAACTTTTTATTAGTGTTAATTAATTGATAACTGTTGATTTTTTTTTAAATTTGAAGCAACTTAAAATAGAAAGTTATTGGTGCGTTAAGGTAAGTTTTTGTAACAGTTTTTGCAATATTTTTTTATTCATATCTATTTTTTTCTATAAATTCCAATCCATTGCGAAAACGAGGGAGTGTTCGAAGGAATTTTTATATTTGTAAGAGTCTAAAAATTGCTTAACTTAAAACTAGGAAGTTTTTAATTTTTTTTTATATTGATGAACATTATTATTTAATTTACTTGATAAATGTACTACCCAAAAAATCTTGCAGTTACAAGGTTAAACTAAACATCACATTAAATTTAAAAATAATTTTTTACTGTGTATAGAATTAATAATAGTATTTTACTTTGAATATTTAAAAAAAATTAGTATAAGAATATAATGTTTTACAGGTGCAAGTTGAATACTTTAAAATCCAATAATTTTAGTTTATTTGAGCATTTCTGTTACCAAACACTTTAAGTGTTATGTCAATGAACATTATTTCATTAACTTTTTAGTAATCAAATAATAAGTTTCATATATATTTTTAAGATTATATCTCTCTAAATATGATAAAACTATTGTTTTTCTACAATACTGTAATTCCATAAATAAAAAATAATCATCAATTTGTTGCCATGATTCTATAATAAAAACATTAACAATACATGATATTGGTAGAATTCTTTTACAAGAAGCCATTGGAAAAAGATAATAAAAAACAGTAACAAGTGGTTCTAAAAATTTTTGTTTAATCTCACATTTAGATTCCCTATTGACATAAAAATACTCTACTTAGATGAAGGATATTTAAAACTAATACTGATTTTTTATAATGAACTGAAAAAGCTGATAAAGAAAAGAGCTACTTTTATTATTTTTTATTTTGTCATAAAAGTAAATTTTTGTTGGACTGTTTCGATAGAGCAGTGCTTAACCCCTGGCATATGTAATGTAGACATACCGGGTTTGATTATTTGCTCTAAAGAGTAGAGGGGTCTGTTATGTGCTAGGGTTTTTCGAACCTATTTGGCTACAACTATCAATGTCAATTTGCCATGAAAAGAGTATTGCTGTTTTCCAGCAGAATACATTTGAAAGCCATAAGTATTCTATGTGATCATGCTTCATCATATCTGTTCTCATTGACACTTAACATATGTCAATTGAGGTTAAGTTTTAACCATTACCCTAGAAAAAATTAAACGCGATTTTATTTCAGTTGTAACTGGTTGCTTCTATACTTACTAGTATCTTAGTATATTTTAATTTTTTGAAGTAACTATACCGTAATGGCAAATTAGAAAAACAAGTTTAAATTTTGCGAAATTTATTAATTCTATCAACATTAATTTTTTTTTTTGTATTGAATGAATGAAAAACCTTGTCTATTTATTGACAACATAAAACGTAATATTTTGATCTTTATAGTTATCGAAATAATGTTCAATATCCAATGGCAGATCGCTCACATATTTATAACCATTTGCTCTAATGCTCGATGCGAAAATTGTTATTACTGAGAAATAAGCAACTACATCGCACTCGACATCAATCCAGTCACTAAGTGAACGTTGTAATGTGACATGCAAGCGTATTTGTGGCCCCTATTTTTTTTTTAGTTTTCAGTTACAGGAATTAACATTGTGGTAATATAAATATTCATTTGTGGTGAGTTTAAAATTTTCAACTTTAAAATTTAGTTACCTTTGGTTTATTTTTTTAAATTCTATTCTTAATAATTAATGCAAAATTTAGGTGAATAGCAGTAATTCTTTCAATAAGTATAAGATTTATTTATAATTATTTCATGATTCAATGTCTAAGATTTGACTTTTATTATTTTCTTTTTTCCGAAATATTATTCGCATTTTTATTTAACATTTTACTGCAGTGATGAAAAGTACCAAAGTACTTAAATTGTTTCAATGTTTATATTCCTTATTAACATGTGCATATGAAATTTGAGAAAAATTTTGTAATTAATTAACATTAAAAATTTGTCCAAATGTTGAGCCAGACACGCATTACATTGTGAATTACTTAAACCTTTTATCATAGTCCTGCCGTTACTATTTTATTTTTTTACAATAAGATAAAACAATTCAAAAACATTCATGTCATATAATTATTGTGTGAAGAATTTTTATTTTATTTCCTTTTTCCTTCGAAATTGTAAATAGTTGAACAAAATACTAATTAGAACTTATCACATTTACTTCCAACTATTCGCTATAATTTTTAAAACGTTTACACTAAACAATGAAGAACCTGAGCTAGCTGTTCTCGATGTATTAATGCACAAATTTTACGCACCAAGTAATTCAAATTTTTTTTATTTAATAATTTTTAAAATGTAGTAAATAAATCAATAAATTTAAATCTTTTTATGTACTTCAAGATAAATAAAAAAATACGTACATTAATAATGCCAAATTAATAGAAATGATCTTTGAAGATTTTTTATACACACTATGTACTTCGTTGTAGGAAATTTAATATTATTTTTTTTTTGTAGAATCATAACAAGTATCGCATATAAAAGTCTACGTGAAGTATCTTAAAGGAATATGCAATTAAAAATTTCAGTGAAAACAGTAATATCTCAATATAATTTATGATAGGTCTTACTTGCCAGAGTTTATCTAGGTTACTACCTCTTTCTGCCGATAGGCAGTATTATGAATATATTTTAGTTTTGGGGAGTTATAGTTAGTGAAATTACAGGGATCCTGAGGGGAAACCCGTCTATTGTTTCAAGTGTTGAGTTGCTAAATACTTTTTATACTATGTCCGTGACGTGGTTTACCGCACTCCTTGTAACACGAAGATCCTAATTTCGATTCTGAGGCTAAATGACTAGTGGAGTCTAAATGGTGGTAGGGTTTTGTCGAACCCTATCTAGCCTGGGACGTTACACCTGTAAAAGCCCGAAAACTCCACGATACTGCGTTTAAGGAATAAAGTTCACATACATTAATAAATCATAATTTATACATAGTCTAAACACGTCCATAAAGTTAAAAAAAAATTAAAAAATCATCTCATGTATTGATATTTTTTATAGAGATGCGTATATAAGTGCACGGGCCTGTCCTGCAGACACGCCCCTGTATCCAGCTACTGCTTTTATTGTCAATCTGCCGTCAAAACAACGTTGCTGTGTTCCGCCAGTCCCACATGTGTGAGATAAAGTGTTTTAGGCAAGCAGGCTTATTCATCTATTAATTTCGAGTGTAAATTGAGGTCTAAAACTTGCCCATTTTAAAAAAAAACTACTATTTTTAATTTAGCTCTAATTTGGTTCCAACGTACACAACTTAAAATACAAACTAGCCTTATTGTTTTGGGCTAATTTCTATATCCAAACGTTAAGTCAACGTTTTATTACTTCCATTGTTTTTTTTTTGTATTAATTAATGCTTAAAGATACGGCTTCCCAACAATTTCATTCATATAAAACTACAATATACTAAAATTGTCCCATGAATCTAACAAAAAGTTGCAAACGTATGCTAACGTGGCGAGAAAAAATAAATCGCGATGACCAGTAACCAGTTTTATTTTTAGTCTCTAAAGATGTTAACCATCTCCTTGGTCATGTGAGAACATTCCATTTCAAAGATAGAGATCTTATTACTACAAGTTCTTTCTTTGCTATATTTATGTCACAACTACAGTTGTAACCTATTTTTAAGACATTCAAGTGATTGATGTATTGATATTTATAAAAAAATATTTTGTTTCATTATAAAAAAAAATTCACTGATGTACATTTGTTTTAAAAATCAAAATTCTCTTTTTAGTTACATGTTTATAAAGCACACAATGACATCGCACGTGGTAAAACTTAAAGTAGTTGATTTCATATTAAAATGTACTAATATTATTATTATTAGTAATTTAATGACCTTAACATGTTTTAATTACTTTTATTAGATAATTTCCTAACCAATTCTCATCCGCTTTATTACCGTTTACTTTTATAGTATAAATCTAACTGTCCCGATATAGGCAGCGACAGGCGCCATTTATGTACTACAGACGCTATCTGTAATGCCTAACCAGTCCAGATAATCCGTAACGCGTAGCAGGTTATGTAAATATTAAGGTAAAGTGCTTAAATTATATATATATTACATTTGGAAAGTTACATCAATTATAATAATAACAAATAAGAAACTAAAAAAACTAATGTAGATATATTTGTAATTCTAAGCATATAATATTTACAGTAGTGATAAATGAAGCAGACAAAATATTTTTGAATTAATTTTGTTAAATTGTAACTTTAATTTAATTTTAATAATTAATTCAAATATAATAAATATAACAGATCTTTATAATATTTTCTACAATAACGTAATTCTAAGATTTTACTAATAAACGGAAATAATATTTTTATCTTTAATAAAGAGCAATGAATTTTTGTTAAAAATTCTCAGACGTAATTTCCATTTCTATTATAATAAGCTGATTGATAAAGGTTTCTTACGATAACGTTAAATTATTCACTAACTTAATTTTCGCTGCACCACTTTTATAGCTATGGTATCTGCAATGGAATAACATAATGCATACAAATTTCGTCAACTGTTCACTGTTTTACGAGATCTGCAATACAATTTATATACATAACTCCCAATTTTCCCGAAGGAGTTCGATGAAAGCACTACGAAAAATTCAAAGAAAATCTATCGCAACTTTATGATATCCAATGTATTGTATTGCTTTTCGATCGCTTATTTATTGCTCTATTCAGGATTCGTCATGGAATTGGCTTGAAATATTTTGTGGATAGTGCTTCCACCACGTTTTTCTTTTTGTTGCGTCTTCAAGAATTGTGTACGTATAAATAAATACGGACGTCTCTTAGAAGGTTCGATCGAGACTTTGTTCGACACCTATTGGATTTTCGACCTCTTTGAAAATTAATTTTGTTGCTCATTCAAGTTCGGCGCCCGCTGGCGCCGATAGCGTTGACGGATCGTAGCTCGGACGGGTCGAATTGATGAGCGAAGTACGTGCTACGCCCTCCGACACTCCCGTGATGAATCGGTGACTTGTAATCGGTCGACTAACACGGGCAATGTAATTTGTTCGAGAATAACTAGAAAGAAACGCGACCCTCGCAAGATGTGCACCATCATCGGTTCTGAAGAGACACGCGCGCCCTTTAATATGACTAAGCGAAAAGATTTTTACGTAAAATACGCTTGATCTTACTATTTGATTTTATATTTTTGAAACTTCACTTCCAGAATTTCCGATTATATGGTTCGTTACGTCTTTGGAAGTGTTAAATATATTATTTTCATTAATGAGTTAATGCTCTAAATTTTTATGTGATCTAAAAAGTGTAGATAAGAAAAAAGATTTGTGTAAGTTATACAACTCACATAAATCTTTTTTAATTTCACTGGACTCTGTTACAACAAAGAGTTCAGTCGACCCAAACATTCAATTGATTAACTGTGAATGATGGGCTGTGCACTTAACGATACGACATTATACAAGATTTACCCAATGAGCGCCTCATGTATTATATTTTCACTATATTCATGAATTCAATTGAATTCTGTAAAGTGAGACATTTAACAAATATCTGACAATACTTTTTGCAACGATCAACTCACACGACTTTAGTGTGTAAAATTTCATATTTACCGCAGTCGATAATTCGTGATAAAAAAAAATTCATACTTAGATATTGGATTATGATGTAACATTGTTATTGCCATTATTACATTTCACTTAATCATACTATTATAGGGAATTATTCAACAACTATTTTTACCTAAACAGCGGTGTTAAAAAGTAATTGCATCGATTGTCTTATGTCCTACGCGTGGGAACAAAACTTATCTACGGTGTATAACATTACATTTTTTATGCCAGCTCCATCTCCAGTTCAGATGTAATATTATATTAAGGCTGACAGATCGCCCGATACAATCGACGGATTGATCGTGAAATTGCGTGTTCAGTAAAATGATAGATTATTACCATGGGACTAAAAACAACCTGCCAGATCGCGTTATAATATAGACTGATAACTGATACACCTTGTTCAGGAGATGTGAGAAGTAAATATTTTCTTGTAATCTGTTAATATGAAAATTTAAACGGAATAGATTATTAATAATAATTGTCAAGTAAACTTCATATATGATTAAGATACAACAAAGTATTTTTACGGTTAAAAGTTGACATTTATATTTAATAATCTTAAATAATTCATAAATTATACCAGCAGATTATTTTCCTACTTGTTTGTCATCCAGGATTGTAAGTATCATAACATCAGATTCTAATACAAAATCGTGGTATTCTGAAATAAAATATCACCAATCTAAATTGAAAACAAAGATAACGATGATCTCTTATGAGTTTTATATACATATTAAATATGTATCGAATCTCTGGACTTTATAAATGTCTGCGTCTAATTTAATCTATTTCAGTGTAATTACGAAAAACATAATGATTATCTCGAGACGCTTTCGCATGGTCGATGACCTAATATGAATATGTTTTAAATAAAATGTTCTCCTATTGTTGGATCGCATTTGGAAGTGAATTTTTTGATAGGTAAAATGTGAAAAAATAATGGGAGTGACTTTACGGATGTCAATTATATCGTTTCGTAATCAATTGATAATCCCGGGTAATAACACCTATATCTTTTATATCTGGTTATAAAATCTTATTAATAATAGTAAAAAAGAGATAAACGGTTATCACAATAACAGGTAATAAGTAATTAATCTGCCTTTTGTAATATTACGCCAGTCTTATGATAAAATATTGTCTCTGTTTTCAGTAGCGGACTAAAATGGAAACTATTAAAAATAATTTAAACAAGAGTCATGGCCAAAAAACAAATACGTCCGTGTACATCAACGGATCCTCGTGTATAATACGTAACTACTACGTACTATATAAGTCAATATCACAAGCGGCGTAAATTTGTGCAACGTTTTTCATTAATACAAATTTCTAACCCATAAATTCAATTGTCATTCCCGGAATCTCTTTTTAATAAACAGATTATACAAAAACGTTACTTAATCACATCAATTTTTTGTTTTTTTTTTTTATTTATTTTTCTCGGTTAATATTGTACTCAGAAATGTATCAAAAACTATTCTCTGAATTACTCAATATTGATGTATGTAGTAAAAAAATTTTTGGCTCTAGGTGAGATCTAAATTAATAATCCCAAATTCATATTTATTATTAATGATTTTTTAATTTAATACTTATCAAGGTAGCTCTTATTTAAACTATCGTTTAAACTGACATGTGTAGATCATTGGCAGCTTAAGTAGTCATTGACCTATTGTCAAAGACGTTTTTATATTTATTCATAACGCTAAAATACACTCAATTTTCCTTAATCAAGTGCTTCTCAGTATTACCAATCAATACTGCAAACTAAAATCTATACTTAACTATTTTACTACATGTAATAATATCTTTGACCTAATGCGTCGTTAATATACGCTGTAATGTACTCATGACGCATACTTACATACAGATATCGTAGATAATTGAAATAATCGTCCCAATCCTATAGGATTAATACCTAGTCCATCTGACCGAGACAACATTAATGAACACTCTACATCCGATACAAAATACCGTCAGTGTATTACGTGACCTTCGCAATATCAACACAGTCATAGTGTTGTGAGGTGTACCGCCAACCGTATGCCCGCGATCCTAGATCCGAAATCACAAGTTTTTATGGCGGTATTCGCTGTATTTGAATCGTTTCTTCACATTCTCATCTTTGTTATAGTTAGACAGTGTACTCTTAGGAACTACGACAGTGATTCCATTTCCGAAACCATTACTTTGTTCACTTAAAGTATTGTGAAAATCAGATTCTGTTAGTTGAGCCCGAAAATGTTATAAATTATAGATACATCTGCATACGATTACCCTTTTGGTTCATTATACTGGACACCAAACTTAAATTATTCACTTTATTAACTTGTATTGTTTGTTTATCAAATACGGACAGTCTTGTTACAAGATCATTGATTATTGCGTCCCTTTTGTGTGTATGAGAATTATTCTGCGAGCCTTTGTTTTTCGGCCGCCGTATTTAACGTTAGAGCGTTTATTAGGAAATTGGAAATGTGCGGCACAAAGGATCTTGAATTAAATCAACGGTCCAATATCCCAGCAAGAGTGCTTTGTGAGCCACTGAGGGATAGTGGGAACCGAGCATGTACCAACATCTTTCTTTTAATTTCCATCTTCTAGGTATTGTCAAATAATAATGTTGACATACCATGACATAAATGTATAACCTTTTTGTCTGTAGTAGTGCGATTAATTTATTTGATCCTCTACCTCCATTTACTAAATTGATAAATTCCTATGCGAGCAAAAAATAACTAAATGGATGAATATTTTTATATTCATTCATTTAGGTATGTTAATTACACTGTCGATTTAATTTAATATTTTGTAAATATTCACTTCATGGAAATGTCTTTTATTTGCTTCCACAATGTTTGCAATGAATAACAATTCACAAACTTTCACACTCTATAACGTTGCATAACGTTTTGAAAGATATGGTTCATACTTTGTTTTCAATTCCTCTGATTTTCCCAACAATTTTAAATAAGGTTATTGAAAACTTTACTGAATTGTACTACGGAAACAGCGTTCCCGCATCTTTATATTGCTTTGTAATATGTAAGTGGCATTATTCTTCTTTCAAACACGACAATATTACCATATGTATGCTGCTATACAAAGAGTTACTAAAAGATAGATATAAACAAAGAATGGTTTCTGTTGCGTGCTTAGAGTGTATTTATACAGTAATTTTGCTTTGTTAAACCTGATATGAATTTGTATATAAGTTTAAGAGGCCATTGGAATGTACAGACTATCAAATATAATTATCATCATCACCATCATCAACCGAGAGTCGCCCATAGCTGGACATAGATCTCCCCCAAAGATCTCCACACCATTGGCTTCTATGTTATCCGCATCCAGCGGTTTTCCGTGACCTTCACAGATCGTAATAATTTATTATTATATTTAACTAAATGTATTCTGATTTTTTGTAAGCAGCTTTTAAGCGATCAATCATGTCATCTCCGTCCAAACATCGTTTTAAAAGACAAACTTGGTATAAACGTCTAATATACAAAAGACTCCCAGTGACAAAATGGTTACCGGAATACGATTCAGAGAAAGCTATTGCCGATTTGATTGCGGGCGTAACAGTCGGTCTTACGGTAATACCACAAGCCTTAGCGTACGCCACTCTAGCCGGTCTTCCGCCACAGGTAAGTTTAAATTGTATTTGTGATTTTAATTTAGCAAGACCTTGGGTAACATAGATTACTTATTTATGTTAATGATATAATAATTTTTATTATCTGATGATTTTTAAGCTTTTGAATGTTTTAGATAGCAATGATAGATAGTAACATATAAAACGCGTAAGTTATTACCTCCTCTTTTAATAATATCTCATACTTGCACAAATATAATTACCGGTATTTAAAAATTTCTATCATAACCGACGATAATATGCGCTTATTAATGCGAAAAAAAATCATAAATAAGGAAAGTATCAAAACAGGAAATTGTAAACTTTCCAATATCAGTACGAACTATGCACAAATAATTTATCAAAAGAAAACCCCGCCTTTACTTAAATAAAATCCAAAACTTTTCACATGGCAAAGGTCATTTAAATGTCGTCTGTTTCATTCGTTTCGCCCCAAACACATAAACATTTATATGTTTATTCATTTAATTAATATTTAGCAATGTTTGTTATAACTTAAAAGATATTATATTAAAGGATGACGACAGTTCCGTGTCATCAAAGTTTATGGTAGCTTATTAAACGACAAAAACTTTTTAGCGGCAAAAAGAATGATGATATAATAATTTTAAAAAATAAAAGAATACGCTAGTATAGAGTTAGACTTTTCAACTCATGTAGTAGAACATTTTTTTAATATTCCCTATAGTGAATATATACTCGATTGCAGTATCTGTTTATATAAGAACTATATTTATTTTATAACTATTAAATTTATTCATTGATGTTTTTATTTCGACTGTTCCATGCCGATAAGGGCACGAAATTCTTGGGGCGCATTAATTTGAATAACAGCCTCGTAACATTTGCATGTTAGCACCCTATTATTCAATAAGCCATTGGCATCAAAAATAAAATGTCATGGGAATATTTTCGCTTCCTTTCTCCCCATGTTTATGAGATTAATGTGTATTGTTCCTCTTTGTAAATTTCTTACTGTAGTTTGCGACTGGGACTGCTGTTATTCGAAAGCAATTTTCGTAACAACGATTTATATTCACTTCTCCTTTATTGTTTTATCTTTATTGGTAACCGACATTTTTACCCAAATTTTCCTGTTATTCATCTATCTTGGCGAAATAAGTTATTTTGGCTTCACAGTGAAAATGTATGTGAATAGTTACTAATGTTCATTTCAAACGTTTTCAATACAACACTTGATAAAACGAGATGCATATCGTATAAATGGTGTTTAAATTTAATTTCACCTCGACGATGTCTTATAACAAGTAAAATTAATAAATTTTTGTTTCAGTATGGCCTTTACTCATCTTTCGTGGGTTGCTTCATCTACACAATCTTCGGATCTTGCAAGGATATTACTTTAGGTCCGACGGCTCTACTAGCTCTAATGACATACGAACAGATTCAAGGAAGGAATTTCGACTACGCAATATTGCTCTGTTTCCTAACAGGCGTGGTTGAACTGGTTATGGGAATATTGCATTTAGGTAGGTAACCTGAATTCATTTTAATTCCTAAAGGAATATTCCAATACATTCCACCGTTGTGAACAAAAAGTACACAATAAATATTGTCAAAACTATCTTAGTATTTCTACTATGAAAACTATACTTAAGTTCATCTTATTTAAATCATTGCGTTTTATTGATTCATAGTGTTGTACCAATTTAAGTACATTAAATGAAGAGATGCTACCGGATGGTTTAATATGTGATACATGTTTTAATTCTATAACAAGATAGTCGACAAATTTGTACAAACAAGAACCCTTTGTGGTTATATTTCCTAGATTTTTTTGTTACTGTAATATATCTTCGAGTTTACTTAACTCTTAAAATCTATATGAAAAGTGCTAATATTACTTTTTATGTCCTTTGATACAATATTATTGTGTTAACTTATAATCTCATTCTAATGTAAACATTTCATTGCTAAAAATGACATTTACTTTTTTCTTATCGTTTTAATACATTAATGACCGCTGTAAAATTAATAGATTATCTTAAGATAGATAAGTAAATCGAATAGATTTAAATTAGTCTGCGCTTTTTTAATATGTGTGAAAATATTTCCGTTGTTACTATTTGGTACAAATCCATTTATCTCCTCAACTATTCAAGCTGAAGGAACGAAACCGATTTGATTTATTGGAAATTCCACCAGTCTTTATGCTTGAAGCTTTTCTTTGTATCCATGAGGATTGTTACTAGTTGAGAAACGATGGAAACCTATATTAAAAATAATAGATTTTTTACCTATGTAATAACTACTTCTCAGGTATATCGTTTACATTAAATGACAATCTTAACTGGTTTGTTATATGCCTTACAAAAATTATGTCACTTCCACCTCTACTATATCCCAAAAATAGCATATTACATCCATAATACATCTAGAAAATTTCATAATCATGCATTTAGTGCAGATCAATGGTAAAGATATATTTTTAAACTTGAGAATACTTACGGAAAATTGATTACCAATTATTGTTTCGTATTTAAAATTTATAATGGCATTCCTATATTTAGTTTTTTTTTTTCGGATAGGTGTCCTGATTGATTTCATATCGGTACCGGTGACTGTTGGTTTCACTTCAGCTACGTCTGTCATCATCGCCGTCTCTCAGTTCAAGGGACTTTTGGGTCTTCAGTTTAAATCTAGGGGCTTCTTAGATACTGCGAAAAAGGTAAATTTAACAAAAAACAGCATAACTGTTACATGTGTTATAATTCAGTATAACTGAAATATTAGCAGTTTCGAGATATAAGTGTCTATATATGTATATAAATGTATCTATAAACACATTTGTTTTAATCTTAAAATACAATATAGTAATCACTAAAGTTCTATTTCTCTGCGTGGAGATTTCGATTTAATACTGGAGTAAACTCAATAAAAAAATGTATCCTTCTTGAAAACCGTACTACCATAGCGTATGTCTGCCGTTAAATGGTAAAGTGTAAACATTATTATGTTGTGATCAAGTAGCAAGTAAAATTACTTCGTTAAGTCGATTACTATCTTACATACATTGAAACTGCGGTTACCTATGGAGAAATCATAACTAAGGATCTATAATTACGGTAATGAGGGAAGAACTGTGTGTGGTGAAAAAACTTTCGACATTTTCTTTACTTGAAATTGCATATATTCATGAATTTACTCTGAATATATGTGTCACTATATACGATAATACTAGTGATCACTCACGCTTAAATGCATAGATAATATATCATCTGCATATTACATAATAAAAAATTGGCATCGTTATATTATATTTTAAAAATCGGTGGCATAAATATGCTAAACATCTTATTTTATTGTCATCATTTATTTAGATTTAAAAAATTACAATAGATACAGGGCGTTAAAAATCGTATCACAATTAGAAATCCGGGGGTTGGCCCGCCATCAAATTGAAAGGAGGTAGCCCCTAAATATTACACTACTAGTAATACAGGAGCTGTAAAACTGCCCTTTTTGTGATAGTTTGTGTAGAAAAATATCACTATTATTATCATATTGGAAGTTGACCTTTTGCCCTTTTTTTAAATGACCTTAACAGTAATAATAACTTTGCACTTAAATAAATGCACATGTAACACTAATTACAATTCGCCACAGGTAATCGTGAACATACCAAACGCAAGGCCTGCGGATACTGCTTTAGGAGTATCGTGCATAATCGTACTTCTTGTAATGCGGGTAAGATGAATGAACTTATTAATCATTGTCAACATTTTTGTAATTAAAGTGGATATACACTGCCGGCCAAAAGCTTGAGACCACCTTGAAAAAATTACATTATTAAATAAAACTCCAAAAGTCAGTGCTCTACAAATTATTTATTTACCTTATTAAATAGGGAACTTGTTATGTAACATAAA
>DWQX01004820.1:0-14196 GCA_018245475.1 Pharmacophagus antenor
CTATTCTATAACTTCCAAATTCATCCCTGCAACTTTAGTTAGTTGGTGACTTACAATGTCACCTATTCTATAATTTCCAAAACCATCCTTGCAACTTTATTTAGCTGGTGACTTACAATGTCACCTATTATATAATTTCCAAATTCATCCCTGCAACTTTATTTAGCTGGTGACTTACAATGTCACCTATTCTATGATTTCCTAACATAACCCTGCAACTTTATTTAGTTGGTGATTTACAATGTCCCCTTTTCTATAATTTCCAAACTCATCCCTGCAACTTTATTAAGTTGGTGGCTAACAATGTCATCTATTCTATAATTTCCAAACTCATCACTACAATTTTATCTACTCGATGCTTTATAATACTACCTATTCTATAATTTCTACAAAACCATGTAGCGATTTTAAAAAGAAACAGACACCGAAGGCGGCGAGCGTTCCTTATAACGAAATATTTCTTAGAAATTTATAAACGATGCGACGATTTGAATATTAAAAACAATGATATCCATATACTGTTGAAATATTTTTATATATGCACGTCCTTATTTTACATATTACTTTAGAGGGAGACAAAACAGTGCAGTCGACGACTCACAATTATGTTAAAGATTAATACCGTCTATATGGTCGTTTTACCTGATCTTAAGCTGATTTCGATGTAAAAGGAAAGAAGAATATAATATTGAATAAAGGAATCCATTTAATTTAAGGACTGGATTAATACATTAAGAGTTTATTTAGTAATGTTATTAATTTGCAATGGTAATATGTCTCAATTATTAAAAAAGTAAAGGCAATGGTGACATTAAGAATCGAGGATATAATGAAGAAACACTGTCACCGTCTTAAATAAAGTTTTTACAAACAAATTATTAATAACACATTATACTTTGTTACAGGGTCATATTTAGTTTGTGACGAATAATCACTATTAAATAAAATGGAGCATTATTAAATCATTTTTATTATTATTTAATGTGTGCATTACTAAGCAGTTCTGGAAACGATACCTAAATTCTTTCCAAGCGTTACTATCATACAAAGGCATAATAAATAAAATTAGTTAAATTTCGATGAATATTAAAATAATTAACTTCAATATAAAATGTACATGTTTTATAATTTATACATTTTATTTTAATTACTGTTTAAAATTTTATATTGCGGTTAAATACACGTAAAATGTGTAACATGTCCATTCATTTAATATTTATTTACATTATGTTTCAATAATATATTAGGTGAATAGTTCATCTAAATAATTTATAGTTACTTAAACTCGTGAATTGATGAATGAAATATACTTTCATTAAAAACGTAATGTGCTACATTTCTACAGACTAAATTATCTGTCTATTAACTGAAGAATTCTGAAGTGTATAATTAAGTTTTTTGTTTCTTCGTCATAAATTATTTAAAAGTTATTACGTATAGAGAAAATCTAGTCCTGTTTAAATACCGTTTAAGTATCTATCGTTTAAGATCTAGATATTTTTTTAAATAACTTTCTATTCGAAAGTTCCGCGTGCAAAAGTAATTTACTCCTTTATATTCGACGTCCAAGTAAACTAATGCTGAGAGGGTATAACATTTTTCACTCCTACCTATGTTAAAAGATTTAAAGATTTCAACATATCTTGTGGTTTCATACTTATTCTTATGTTTTAAAAGAATAAGTAAAATATATATCTGGAATTAATTGTCACTGTTTCTTTGAAGATTCTATTAATCTACTTGTCATATCAAATAAATAAACCGTATGCTGAATTAAGTAATTAAATAAAAATAAATTATAAAAGGGCGTGTAAAAGATGCTACCTCAAGTAATATTGAAGAAATCCTTGAATTTAAATATAGAACTATACAAAAATGTTTTCGTAGTTGAACATAGTAAAATAAAATCGTAAAAATTTGTTGTCGCCTAACATATGAAAAAAAAAAACATTAAACACATGAAGTATTCCTAGTTTAGAATTTTACTCGTAATAAGATGACAATATTAAAATATAATAAACAATTAAAATTAAATAGTGAATCCAAGAAATGTATTTTGTTATTAACTTGATTTCGAATTCTAACGTTGTAATTAGACAAAATGTAAGTTTAAATGCAACGCAGGAAGTGTTCGACCATTTTTAAGTTTTCGCGTTATCGTTAATTGATCTTTGATATAGTGAATAGTACTTAATAAACACATAAGTATCATTGTCTATTTGCTTCAACATTGTCATGTTTTATTGCTAGAGACTATTTCGATACAAGTGCCTCGAAGATTACTATTATCCATACAGTTTGATTATGCTATATATGAAAAAAAGCTATAAAGTTCAAGTATTAACAGAAATAGTTTAAATATACTTATTATATTAGTATCGTTATAAATTAATATAATATTTATACTCGTATTAGCATAATTCTATACAAAGTATATTACAATGTCTGTATTTAAAAATAATGGAAACAGTCCTTAAAGTCGACTAATAATATCTCCCACAAATTTCGTTCTTATCGTGATACAGTAAGATTAAAAGAGTATCTATTTTATTTAAAATAACACATTCAAAGATTGATCAATATTTATAGGCTAAATTATTATATTACTACACGCAGACCAAGATATACATAAAATATAAGATTATAATACATACATGAGTGAGAACAAAAAAAACTCATAATTTAAACAAGTAATAACTTAATAAAAAATACATTTTCAGATATAATATTAAAAGCAAATAGATACACGAATTAATACTTATGTTTGTTAATAATTTCTTATAATTATAAAATATATAGTTTGATTTTTATGAAAATGTGAAGTTTTTCATGAATTAATCCTTTTTAATTGTAAGTTGTTTACATTTGATTAATAATGAATAAGCTATAATAATAATATAAATTGTGAATATAAGTAATAATACGAAATAATTTACACAAAAATTGAACTTTTAAATTATTTCGATTTTAAATTAATGCACAATTAAAAAATAGTGAATAAAGCAATGTGAATATTATGTAAATATAAACAATCATATAAAATATATCTACACACAAAGTGTACTTTTGTATGCATTCGCACAGTTGTATAGTACATTGGGAAAACAAAATATCTAGAATATTGTTGAGAACCATTGTGAAGTGGCTTGATCTCACAGCCGCGCGACCTGTGACCTCAAAATTTCTAGATATAGTCCTTTATCGGACCTAGATATCTGATAGCACGTACGGAATGCCATTGAAAAACATTAAGAGATTGCATTGTAAAGATTTCCACATGTTTATCAACAAATGTTTTGACTTGAAACAAGACGTATACTTTATATATATAAATATACATATATTTTTTTAAACATATAGTTTTATAACGTATTAATTGATATTGGCAGCAGTAGATAATGCGCGAAACTATTAAAAGCTTTCATAGAAATGTTCTAACGAAACAATATGTGTTTAAAAACTATATCAATCGTATAAAATATAGGATACATAAAATGACCAAAAACATAATGTGTAAACATTATATATATATGTTCATCATCAAACTATGTTAATCAGACATATTTATATTCGAACATATAGAAAATCGTTGTGTTGAAATTTAACAAATATTTTAAATTAAAAACTAATAAATTT
Organism: Pharmacophagus antenor; assembly: GCA_018245475.1. Lineage (NCBI taxonomy): Eukaryota > Metazoa > Arthropoda > Insecta > Lepidoptera > Papilionidae > Pharmacophagus > Pharmacophagus antenor. Next base: position 3,637 of record DWQX01004820.1, read on the forward strand.
AATCGAAAATAGTAATTCACTAAAGAAATAAGAAACGTTCTAATTTACAAGTTTAAGCGAATGTTGAATAATAAAAACAATTTTTTTTATCATAAACAAATAATTAAACCATACCTTAACGTAAGACATCCAAACTCGAACGAATATTCAGGCACCAACAGGGTTTACAGCACAGTGTTTATATTTACCACAAAACAAAATCCAAACGTTTTTCTCACACACAATAAAGTGCCACTTTCACAGTTATCCGAACGCGAAACTTTTTTATATATATATATATATTTTTTTTTTGTACTAAACTTAATTTAGGTTAGCCTGAAAACAGAAGTTCGTTAAGCGGAAGCGCGGGAGGGATCGGCGATCGCAGAGGAAACTCAAACATTGAGCCGCGCAGCCGGCGGAGTCAGCAGCCGCGCGCGCTTGACACACGCGTCTGAAAAAAATCGCCACATCTACGTAAGTCTCGGAAACTAAATCAAAATATCCGATAGAGAGGGACGAGTCAGCGGAGGCCCCACCCTTCCCCCACCACGAGCCGCACGCAAAAACATTCGTAAAAACCACGCGCGGCTCCGACGCGAAAATTATCAATAACGTTTATTATCCGACAAATATGCCAAAACCGATTCCGACACCGCCGCCCTACGCCGCGGCGCGTCGGAACAATTAAAGAATCGCACAATAGTACTCCGACAATGTCGAAATTATGTTTTAAAACAATACGCGGTTATAATTTGTAAGAATCATAATAATAAACAACACGCATGTGTTATTGAAAATAAACGGGCACCGCGGATGCGTTCACCGCGCGTTATTGTTATGTATGAAATTCGGCTGCGAAAAAAGTTGCTCGAGTTTTCCCGCGCTCCTGGAAATTAGGTGACGCGGCCGTGCTTACTGGTGGAGCGTCCGCGCGCCGCAGCCGCCTGCCCACGAATACGGGGCGCCGCGCAAGAACGCGACACCGAACATCTATGTATTTTTTTTATTCCGCCAAAAACCGCGCAAGAAAGGGTCCCCAGTTTAGGGTTAACTGTGAGGTCGGGCGCTGAGAAGGTTTTTTTTAATGCTTTTTTATTTATAAATATCGGCACCGTGTACCGTTCGCGAACTGGAGCGTGTTGGACTGTTGACCTTCGACCGGTCGGATGCTCGAAATACAGGTACTCAAGGAGTTCGATAACGTCTCTATGATTTCCGAAGCAATCTTTTTATTGTAATTTATAATAACTTTAGTCACTAATTACTTTTTCCGTCGTAAATAATACCACGGGCGGAAGCAGCGGCGGCCGCGTACGACTGGTTATAGTTTTTTAATCGACTACACCGATATACGAAACCTGATGCCGTGATCTAAAGAATTTATTATTAATACTTTTATCTATAGCCGTGTTCTCTAAAATTTTTTTTTATATATAGGAAAGACAGGGTGTCAAGCGTATGTAAAATTAAAAATAAAATATTTTGATTGTTATACGCGTGTATTTTTAGGTTTTTTTAGACACTAAATAATATAATTTAAGGACCACATTATGTATCTATGTGTAATTGGAAATGTTCATACTTACTGTAATATCCAGTATTTGATAGTTTTGCGAAATAAATCGGATTAGTATAATCTTATTTTAAATTTCAATAGCTTTTTTTTTGGAACTTTTATACAAGGATCGTACCATTACGAAGTTTTCGCACTTATCGCATTCAATATGTAATTATTTATATTTCTAACATATATTTTAAATAATTTATACATAGATCCTCCACGAAGCTATGTATAAAAAAGATTTCTCCAGTCGAATAAATATTATGTCACGCTTTAAGAAATTCAACATTGAAAATAAAATTTGATTTTGATTACATTTTGCCAACCTGACACACATTTACGATCAACAAGGTTATCAATGCTGTTCTGTTCCAAATAGATGTTCCAGATACAACCACTAACAATAATGCCAACATTAATAACGTTAGGAGCTTAATAAATATGTTGTAATGAACGGCTTAAGAGAATTCTCGAAGTATGTTCTAAATTGCAACTCTGCGGCGTGCCCTAACATATAATATACGTATGAAGTATAAAAAATAAAACTATTAAGTCGATTTGGGGAATAATTGCATAGTTCATTAATTATTAAAAATTAGTTACGTACCCGTTATCAGAAGCAGTGCTTATTGTTTTTTTTTATCACAAACATTCATAATATTATGGTATAGATATTAGAATGGTCAGGATGTGAAGAGTTTTAAAACAATTGGATGATTCTAGTTTTACTAAATATTTTCCCCGACGTATATTTTAGTTAATATCTCTCTCTTACATTGATAACGATCATAACAGACTGCCAATTATAAGTTATGGATTTTAAATTTTATAAAACTTAAATGTATATTAAATCAAAATTTAAATATCATTTAATTTTTAAAACTAGATTGTTATTTCCAATTTAGATTTAAATCTGTGTTAATGATCTGTTAGCCCTAAGTTTGATGAAGCTACAACAATCAAATAAAAGACTAAGAGTGACTAAAATTCCTGAAAACTAGTCTATAATGTTAAGCCACGTTACTCTACGCAAAGTTTATTCTATTCTACGCGAGTTCTGTTAAAGAACCCGAAGTATACACTAAGTATAGTTCTCAGATTAACCCCTTAAGTTATTAACAATGTGCCTGTACATATAATGATACTTAAAAAATATTTAACCAGGTCCGGCGATTTAATTTTTTCTTGTCGTATCATCAGGTGAAGATCGTGATTTCGTTTGATGTATAGTGGCAATAAAGTATATGATGAAGCGCATTCGTCCAGAATACTTCTGGCTCCCACACGCACCCTACCAGAGTAGTGGGTAGCCAGGCGTGTTCGCATACCCTGCTACAATCCGAACTCCACTACACCTTTGGCCACGGAATCGTGCCCGAGATCTATATATACGTTACAAGACACGTGGTAAACCACTGTGCCGTGAAGGTCAGTCAATAATTTAGAAAAACTCTAAATTAGCTTACCTACTTCAATTATTTCGATATTACCACCATGAAGTTTAATATGTTTACGCCCTTGTTCATACTCAATTACGTCGACATTTTGTTTTAATTTTGAATAGACCATCATTAAATACACAAAAAAATTAAAAATACTGTTTTATAATATTATTTCTCATTTCGCTATTTGATCTGCAAAAAAAGTAAAATAGGTTTTATTAGAATTAAAAAGAAATCGTATTGTTTTTTTTTTTTAATAAAACAATCGTTCCCGAAGTATGTGACCAGTAAAATTGCCATTGGCTTAAAGCTTTTTCTTGTTATTACTGATACATGCGACTAATTGTTAGAAATCATACTATAAACGATAATCGTATTTTTGATAATGAGTATATTTATATATGATATAAATGAAAATAGATAACAACGGTTTGAATTTTCCGGGCGAGCGCGCTTTACCATCTATGGCCACGTTGTCACTTCAACGGTGTCAACATCTCGCTGAACAGATCAAGGTCAAGTATACATCTATTGTAGAAGAAAAAAAAATAACAAACTAACAAAATTAACGGCACTAAATCCGCGACATAATATTTTGCATTTCATACAAAATTATGCGTCACGCAAAGGACCACCTACATTAGCGATGAATTACAATCACCCCAGGATCGCCGATTAAAAACAATCGATTGCGTACCAAAATTTAACACCGAACGCGGTGTAACAGCGCGCAGAACGCAGCGGTGTCCGCGCAGGCGCGCCGCCGCCCGCCCGCTGACAGGCGCGCGCACTGTTCCCGCGCGAAAATAGACGTTGACATTTCGCGCCTTAACTCACTATCAAAATGGACTAATTATACAACACGTAACATTACGTCTGCCGCGAACTTTGTTGCCTTTATTAAACCACCGCCCATCGATATAGAACTTTGACCTCGAAAAAAAAAACAACAAATGATTTTTTTTTTATTCCTTTTCATTTATAAATAAAATGACAAAGGATGTATGGAATTAAAAAAATATCTAATTTATAGTCTTAAACTATTTACATATGATAATGCAATGAAATGGTCATGGACCCGTGTTTGTCCGTTCAGTAGTTTTAATGTGATCGCGCTTCCTAACGATGATCATTTTCATTACACAGACACCATTGTGCATTATGTTACAATATAGTTTTTTTTCAGAACCTTATTGTATGTACACAAAAAGGTTGAATACCTCAATATACATACTTTATAAGTTACACTGAATTGATAGTTGCGACTACCCGAATTTTACGGCTGACAAGGCGACAGTGATCACTTTCAATCACGTGAACCGCTCAATCGTTTGCCTACCCTGTCTTTAAAAAAAACTGTTTTTTACTCTTATTTTTGTTTTACTTAATATTTAAATTCTAAATAAAAGTTTAAACCATACAATAAATATTATTTTTTTAGTATTATCAATGACTATTGTCAGTAATAACCGAAAATCTTTACATAAGTATTGATGAATATTATAAGCAGTTTTACCAATCGATTTTGCGTAACTACCCTCGCATTTTAGTTTCGTTAAATAGTTGCATCTTAGATATGGTTTGTCCGAAAGTGACTGGTCAAGAGAGGAACAAATGTAAAAGTAAATGTTAAATAAACACAAATTGACAAAGACATATGTTTTTTTAATTAACAAATGGAAGAAAGAAAAATATCATCAATGAATGTTATATTACTAAGAGAAAATAACAATGGTATTCCATTATGTACAGGCCAACTATCGACAGAATAAGTTGGTCACGCTAAGTTATAATTTTCAGGCGGCGCACGATCTACTTAAGCTTTTGCCACCCGTTATAGGAACGATTAGATCTACAAGTCTCAGAGGCCGTATTGCAAATGTTTTACATTAAACAATTTGACCCAATTACGCGGCCAACATTTGATCGAATGCACCAATTCCGCGGCGGCGCGCGGCTCACAACCGCCACGTCACCAGCACCGCGATCACGGGGCACAAAGTGAACGTTTCCCGAACCATCACGTCCATAGCGACCCGTTCGCATAACAATCCGCTGCGCGTGTGTGCGTGCACCAATGATACTTTCCACACACGGGCTGCGTTCGTGTTAACAATAAATCATATGAATGTATTTGTGATCGGGCCGCGATATGGGAAGCGCTTGGTAATTTTATTATCGACATCGATATATCGGTGGTGATGAAACATATTGAACTTTACATAAATGTTTATTTGTGTCAAATGCAATTCTAAAATATTAAATACCTCTAGTTTTACAAATCAATACGATTTTGAATTGCTGAACCATAATTTATTTCTTTGCATCGGTAATCTGAAGAAACATGCCATTCAGAAATATTCATTATGTTCTTATGTAATAAACATAATGATAATATTACTTACAGGTGTTTGTTATAATATGAAGTACTAGATGAGCTGGACTTACTACTATGTCCTATTTATAACATCAGGGGCAAGTTAAGACATTTATAAATCATCATATTGTACTCGAGGATTCTAGAGCTAACTTGTTAAATATAAGTAGGTGTAAACAGCGTCATATTTCATTCATTCATTCATTTAATGAATGAAACGGTATGTTTATGAATTATGACTTCATTAATTGTCGATAATATCGATTGCAAACTTGAAATTACTACTCTAATTACTCACACATATGTATTCTGGTTGAGATAACGAAACGCGCGCGTGTGGGTAACGTGTAGCATTTCTTTCTCGTATTGTAATTTATTGGCCTGTAACGAAGTTAATTATTGCGATTTTTGTATTAAACGTTGGAAATTATTTTTAGCATTGCAGATGCTGCAGTCGTATACTTTTTACCGGGAATCGATTCTACGCCCTCGTTCTTGTATCGGTATCTTGTGTGCGATATTGCAAAGTTAGTTTGTAAAATATAATTCAAGTTATGGAAAATAATAATCATACATTGGTGCGGAAGAAAAAAAGTGTAGTCGCTCGAATATTTCTTATGGAAAAATAGATCGTAGCCGACTCTACTGTTAAAATATGTCATTACGAACCGGTCGTGTGTCCCGTATATAGATGGGAACATCGTAAACTACAAGCGGTGAATTCAAATGGTTTGTGTTTTTTTTTTAATATTAACAAATTTCTCATAAAAATTATGATCGCGAACATGGACGTGTATAAGAATGGATGTGGTAAGTCTGAATCGTTTCATATAAGTGCTTTTTAACTTATTAATTAGAAACATACTAGCGGTGTAAATAAGCGGGTGTGTGTCTTTATGTGTGTGTGTATATGTAATGTACATTGTATTTAAGTGAAAAACTTAAGAAATTCGTTTAGTGCTAAATAATTTAACGCAACGACTTAAATAGACATACATAGATGTAACGTTCACAGGGACTTAACTTATTATAAAGGCTGTATTCACAGGCATACACGTAGTACAATGAAACTATTCTTTTTTTGATATCGCAATCTGCAGGCATTCTACTGGGCTGTTAAAATGCTAGAGTTGTATGCGGCTCTCAAACGGGTCCTATGATGACCGATTCCGGTGAATTATGAATATTAAATATTATATTTCTTCGTACAAAAACTGCGTTCACGGGCTGGTTATCATAGCCTCCTTCCCGAGGCCGTGGTGAATTGATACATTAAGGTATCCCTATTGTCGTAAACAGAGATTATAAAATAATGTTGCGATAAACGTTGTTAAAAAAAAAAATGTCGAAAACAAATAATTGTGACACAGATAGGAAACTTTTTATAAAACGCCGTTTCGTCAAAATACGGTAGGAGTGAGTAAGCCTAGTGTTTATTATGGTGGGTCTCACATTATATTCAGGTAGGATGACAACTTCTACCACCGTAAGTAGTCTGTATATACTAATGTATCCCGATTTAATGGAAGCATTGTCTAGTAAAGTTACTAGTGATACAATACGTACGTATACCTTATGCAGCAAAGCGATTTGTAAAAATACTAAGGTTACGTTTTTGTATGAAGACGTACAATTTATCATGTGAACGTCCTTATCCGTTTTATTATTGTTTAAAAAAATGAGAGGTTTGTGTTAACACTTGCCCTCGATTTCACCTCGTATTAAGTGATAATGAAGTCATAAATGGTGATGCGCGTTCCGTCCAGAATACATCTGGCTCTCACGTGATTCACTGCCGCAGATGCAGATTGACATTGAGAGTGGCAGCTTGGCAGGCGGGTTCGAAAAACCTTACCATCCAGACCCTACTACCATGTGGTCCGAGAATCGAACACGGGTGCTCAGCGTTAAAAGGCAAGCGGTAAACCACTACGCGTAAGCAGTTGAACAAACAATTAATTACTAGTGTTGAAACTATGGATTACAAATATTTATGACAGTCAGTGGCTGTGATGGGTGATGAATATTCGACTTGTCTATTCACAACTTTTTTTTAACATTTACAAATATATATACAACTGAATATCAAATTAGAATATTACAAATTTATATCAAAACGAAAACCTAAAACTTTTCCTCTTGACAATTTATATATGTTCTAAAATCACCCTGGCAACCAGGCCGGCACATACATATATATACACAGAAGAGGTTGCAGTTCCGCCACATATTGTTATAGTAGTTTATTACTCATAACCAATGGTTTAAATAATATCAATGAATATCAACTAGTAGTGGTTTTGTTTATATTACACATTGTCGAAATAAAAAAAGACTGATGCTTCCACAATTCTCACGAGAAAATTGGTCTACCTGTCAAAAATAGTTTCCTTCATAGCATCATCGATTTATCATAAAAAAGCAAAAAGAAAAAAAAGCAGCAATAACCGGATCGAATTTCAAAATACACAGGGTTAAACCAGGTTCACAATGTCGAGACCTCATCACGAAAATGGGGTCACGTTTTTAGGCAATTTTAAAAAAAAAGAAATTCGCACAAAAAAAAAATAAAAAAAAAATATATATAGATAACACATCATTGAACGATCCACTTTCGAAATGCTCGGCGAGCGTGAAAAGATAACCCTTAAAATTTGGGGTGAATCGTGAGAAATTGTACTGGTTGCGATGCTGGGGTGCGCGAGGTCGCTAATTTGAAAGGAAACATCCAGGGTTAATTTACATTAACCCGGTTTGTAAACATTAAGTATTATATTTTCACATATCTGACGTTTTATCATTTAAATGTATCGTATAATGCGGGCTGTCCATCTTTGCCCCTTGTAATAGATGTTTTTGAGTGAAGCGAGTAATTCTTGATGTTACGGAATATGCTTACTTTATCTTAAGTTTTCGAGATTACCCTTATAGTTTCCTTGTGATTTCTAGGATTAACTTTGAAGTTTAGCTTTACTTCTTACGTATTTATATAATTTACAATTGAGTCTCATTCAAAAAATAAAATAAACATAGTGTTTATTTTTTTTGATTTGCAATAACTTTCGGAACTTAGTTTTTATTTTTGTACAACTAGTATACAAGAATATATTAAGAAAAACTCAAGATTTTTTTTATTTGTAATACATATAGTTTTACTTTTTTTTATTTAAAACATGAAATTATGCGCATTTCACTCGATGTTGACTATATTTTAAAATACACTTTATTAAAAAAAAAATAATTAAGAAACAACAAACTTCCAGCTGTAACTATTTGTAATGGTTAATAGTACCCAAAATTTTTAATAGTGCGCAAATTTAACACTTTCATAAGAGGTCAATATGGTGTCACAAATTGACCCCATATCGCACGTATCTCGTGTTACCGCAAGTAATACACAAATTTTCGGAAACGAACCCCCTATGAAATTCGCAAGAGTATCGAATAGCTCGTTATAATTTAATAGACTAGAGAATGCGGTGACCCCTCAAAGAATACCGAAGAATGCGGTGACCCCGCAAAGAATATACGAACGGTGTGACATGTGACCCCCACTGACCTTTTTTCTATTTTTCTCCGCAAGATGGTCAATAATGGTCCCTGCGGCCACGGTTGTGCAGCGGTGTACAATGCCTCCTGATTGGGCGCCGCAAAAAAAAAAAACACCAACACAATGGAACAAGACGTTATAACAAATTTATCGCATAAGTTGTATATCATCGTTAATAAGCTATTAATTTTGCTATTATTAAGTTTCTTCTAATAAACTGATAGTAATTTTACATTTTTTGAGGCCATTTAGATTGGTACTGCACAGTCTATTTCTACTGCGAAGTAGTAAGCAAACATTACTGTTTGAAACGCGCTGTAGCCTGTGAAATTACTTGAACAACGAGAATTAACTGCCACCGTAGCGCAGCAATTTACCGCTAACCCTATAACGCAGATGTCACAACTTCATTTCCGCGGCCACGTGATCAGTGGGGTATGGATGTTGTTAAAATGTTCCGAATCCGGCTAGCTGCCACTCTTAATGACAATATGCCGCCATGACGGTATTGCTGTGTTCCTTACATTCGACATTTAACCAATGTCTTCTGGGCGAACACGCTTCCATTTATCGTTTACGATCTCAATGTCACTTAACATTAAGTGAGAATGTGCTCATGCGTTAGCACGTTGTCCATGAAATAATATATAAATTAAATTATTAAAAAACAATACAGCTCATTAAGCAAATGACATTGTTTTCATTCAAAAAATAACATAAAACCGTTATAAAATTATAAACCGTTTAGATTCACATACATAATTAACCATCACGGATGTATAAAGTAATATTTCGTAGCGATACCGTTATTAAAATCCTGTAAAAGTCGCCTACAACGGGACACAATACACGTAAAAGATTCAAATTACAGCAAACAGTCCTAAATCAGATTTTTTAAAAAGAACGTTATTTTAAAAAAACTATCTCACGCGTCTCGTATCATCTGTTGCTTCCTAAAAGGGGTGAATTCTGTGATATTTGAATGAAAAAAAAAAAAAACTGCACAATCCTACAACGGGACCCTAGCGAAACAGTTTAAAAAGATGAAAAAAACCGTATACGGAAGATATCACCTTTCGGGAAAGAGGGAGCCTAACCGTATCTAACTCTTTCCCATGGGTCTTAACCTTGGCGAACTTTTTTTTACCGAAAATAAGACACCTTTGGCATCTTTACGGGTTTTTTTTTGCGCAATTGTCAGTCGGGTGTTGGGTTCGGGGCGAGGGTCGCGCATTGTGCTCGCCCCGCGCCATTGTGTCTGGCTTCAAATTTAGCAGGTGGGTCATTTCGTACCGCGAATCACATTTTTTTTTTGTGTTAAAATAACATTACTCTCTTGGAACACGTTCCTTTTTAATGTGATCCGTAATTGTTCTTTGTCTTCTTTTAATCGTGTTTTCCCTATGCTGGGTGATTTAACGCTTTGAATGAAACTAAATTTTACGGATCCTATCAAGTTAATATTTTAAACTGTTTAGTTCTCGTCATTTCTGACGCTCTGTAGGCACCGCGGGAGGATTGAGATGACAGACATATTGAAGTCATGATTATCACGGTGTACCTTCAGGTATTAGGTACAAGACTGTGACAATGCGTCCGTAGATGGAGAAACGCGCTCGCCTAGAATACTCTGGCTCATAACCGTACG
>DWQX01004821.1:0-14194 GCA_018245475.1 Pharmacophagus antenor
TATATATATATATATATATAGGTTAGTATTGCAAGTCTGTGTCATGACTTTGAAAGTATGTATAACAATAGAATGCTAATTACAAAGTAAGTATTCCGTTCTTACTCAAAAAGCTGACAAGTGTCTTTGTACAATCGTATTTTCTTGTACACGTATATAGAATTATTTTAAAAGACATCGGAAACCCGCGTCGACGTACATTTTGCTCGTAAGTTGTTCATAAAGCAGTAACTACGCAGTATTATTCATTAGTTTTTCATACATTGTATTTCATATTACCGGTCGTGTGAAGATGCCTCATTCGTTACGTATTTTAAGTTTCCTATAACGTTTAATATTTCGCGTACAATTTTCACTTTATGAAATGATGTGCATTATTATGCGATTCTATCATTGCTGTGCCACAATTTTATTTTTATTTGTTTTTACTTTAGGCAACACAGATTAAATGATGTTTAATTTTTATACTTTTTAATCTTAGGAAAAAATAAATTTTAACATAGTAAATAACAATATAAAAAAAATACATAAAAACTGTAGCTGTTATCCATCGTTCGTTAATGGCCTTAGCATAAGCCTTATTTCAAGGCATCTAATTTTTAAAAATATTCATCATTAATCATTTTAAACTGTCATTGTTTAAGTTAGCTGTGTCGTCGCACGCAGAATATAAGGCAAGCGTTCATGTATTATGCAATTGTCTACGTGATAATTCTATACATTATATGTAAGATTATTTCAAATGTTTTAATATAATGCGATGAAAATTTTATACTAAATGGAAATAAAAATTTAAATCTTAAAAAATTTAAAGTATTGAACAGTTTCTTTAATTTTAAATAAATATTAAAATTATAATTACAAATGTCAGAATTTTGTACCTGATCATAATCCTAAAAAAATACAATAAGTATTAAATACTTTATGCCAAAGACTTGGCTGTATGAACTTTTGAACTTTACCCACCCTCAGAAATTAAACTTCCTATAGTTGTCACACAAGAAACTTTAACGGTTCAACCACTTTCCTGTAGCACATATTGAAACATATTCTTATATTAAATAAGGCCCGTTGTATTCATATAAATAATAAAGATGTTTCTCATGTACACAAATTTGGCTTTTATGAGTCCAACGTATAAAACAACCAATGTCGTAGAAAACTTTCATGTACAGAGAACGTGTTTATATATCCTTGGCCGTCACCATTACCGGAAACTTTATTATTAGAACAAGAGAAAATAGATCATAATCTAGAATATTCGAAATATAAAATCGATACGATATCGAGAAAATCATGATAATTGCAACTCTAGTAAACACAATCAATTCCATATTTAATTTAATCACATAAATTTACATTGGATCTTGGCTAGAATAATAAACATTAATGGAGCGTGACTAAATGCGTTATTTTGGTTGATATAATGTAACGACTTTGTCAAAATTAATAAGTATAACATAATGCGCAGTTTGCCATTAGTTCCATGGATTATTAGTGTTCAGTAAAAGAGTTTATTTTTAATAGTTACCGATATAATTCGCATGGTTGTGCACGTATATTTGTGATGATCTCTGAATGTTTTTTATATTGTATAAAAGCAGGCATATTATTATACTTACTTGCAAATAACAACGGATATAGTTTGTTTATAGAACTGACTCATTGCGATAAAAGAAGGTTTTTTTGTACTAAAAACAAGCACAGTCTTTAAGTTATCTTTGTAAATATTTACCTCATGAATTCTAAATTTGAAATTTTTAAATTATTGCAACGTGTTAGTAACCTGCAATTGGAGACTTAGGCCCAAATTTTTTTCCGACTAATAGACGCTCTCCCTTATTGAATTAATAAAACTTTACCATAACACGAAATAAGGTTTAGGAACGCACAATAAAATGTGAATAAATTAATAAATTCTGTTCTAGAAAAAAAAAATCCTTGGGATCTGAAGTGAGACATTAATAATAAATCAATACTTCATAACACAACCAATAAATTTACAACCAAAAATGTAAAACCAAATTGTACAATGGTTAAGGTTACAAACTCCTGAGATCGATCGATTTTGCCGATCTACAATAACTACCAGAAAGTTCAACGGTCGAAGACAGGCGCGCGCCGGTATATTTCTCGCTAAAGACCGCATTGCGTCTATTATTTAGAACTTCAAATTACTGCAGTTTGAACATAGTATTGATTTTATTAATCTTATACGCATAGAAATAAGAATACTATAAAGTTGTAAAAAAATATTACACCATTTTATTATTATAAAGTGCAATAAATGTTTCTAAAATGTAACTACTCTATTTAATTATGAACATGCAAGTGAACACTTACAAAAATACGAAACATGGCTTTAAATTTGAACATTATTTAAAACAAAATTATTATCATGCTCTCAATACTTAATTAGCAAATCTACACTAGCAATTTGAAGAAAAGACTAGTACTGATAAATATTCCATACAAACTTTGTTCTACGTCGACTCATACAAAAAGTTTTTATTTTTTAATTACTATCTTACAAAAAGATATTTTCCTGTTTAAATATTTTGTTAACATTTTAATAAGTACAAGTTATTTCCATGTTATATAAAATACTTTATAGGGCATTAAGTAAAAGCGCGATTAATATCTAGCTTTAATATCGTGCAGTAGTAGTATCGATTTTAATGATAAACATGCTGTTAATTCAAATATAACCAATTACAAAATTTATGCTCACCTGCAATTCCGCTGAACATCTTATTTTTTAATTTAACCACAAAAATCAAACACTAATCAGAGAAATAAAAAAAATTGTCCACTGAATAAATATAAATTTGAAATTTGCAAGATACGCAGTACGCCCTAAAACGTAATAGAACGAGATAGAATTAAATTCAACGTTCTAACAAGCTTGACAAGCGCTATACTGACGTTGAATACAACACGAGGTACCAGAATACAACGCTTTCCCACAACTACTGAATGACATAAGAGCCCACTGCAGTGATGATCAAATAATCGACCATATTTTTATCGATGACGTCATGGGTTCTATAACGTTAAGTTTATGCTTATAAAAAATATATTCGGCTACATAAAACCAGGCTTTTTAAATTAAAGAGTATTTAAAATTTCCGTCAAGGCTTTGAATTTTTAATATCGAAATTATAAATTTATTTTTATTAAATTATGTATTAAATAACTGTACAATATTTATAAATTTCTGTTTTACTTACAATATTATAAAATTAAAAAAAAAATCATTTTAATTTTCTTGCAATTTTAAACTGAATATCTAACTAGCATATCAAAACATATTTTTGAACTTGCCTAAAAAAATTAAAAAGTTTTTACTTAAATAAACAAAGTCCATAAAAGGAAAGAAATTATAAACTCAATATAAATGCTAGCAACACAATTTTGTAATTGAAAGTGACATTGTTGCATAGCAACGGTGTCTTGACAACAAAACAACAAAGTTAAAATTACGTTTTACAGAATATTGTTCTAATGTAGTAACAGCATGATAAATAAGAGTTTTACACATTGTTATTCATAACTTTGTTTTGTGATGTCAAAAGAAAATACTAACTTACGTCTTCTTGGTTCCCCTGTTAATCTTTCATACAGAAGTAAGAAAAAAGATGATAGAAAAAATATACGAAATCGACCACGCTCTGCTCTTCAAAGTTCTGGCTTCACATCAGTAATTTGTTTTCATATCTTATATAATAGGGTGGATTTGATATTTTTGAAAAATGATATTTTTGAGTAATAAAAATAAAGTGACTTTTTAATTAGTTATTATTTAACAAGATGGTTATTTTATTAAATTTGTTTGACTAACTTACGTTCTATCTATTTTTGGAATATAATTGTAGCTATCATTATGACAGATACTGAAATGTCGTTTTCTGCATACATAAATTTCACTATATATAAATTTTAATATTACTTTTTAGATCAGAACATACATATTTATCTATTATGCATAATAGTTGCTGTGATCATCTTCTGTTAATGAAGAACTTGAATGCATATAAATTTAGACATAAAATGTAACTAAAAAAAGTGTTTAGTTGATATATAGTATGAGAAAAAAAGAAAGGTTTTTTTTTTCTGTTAAATTTCATATGTCTTTTATTAGAATAACTATTTAAATAAAATTTTTTCAGTCTATTCATAATGAAAATTATTTATTCATATTGTGAATTTAAAGCTTGTTTTAGCCTAAAGCTTTATCATACAAATTACAGATGTGTAGAGTACCGAGCATGATTTGTCTACATAATAAGAAATAATTTACCTTGGACATAAATCAATAGTAGTGAAGTTCGCAAAATAAATATTACATAAAAAATAATGTCAATTATTAAATCCAATTATATACTTAACAAATAAGCGAAACAAACATTTTAGACAATGAACAGATACTTATTATATAGAAATAATGTTGTGTTTTGATATTTCGTACAATAACAAACTTGTAATATTTCTTAATTTCCAGGAAGGCCATGAGAGATTCAAGAGACCATTTTCTGCAGATACTAAAGAGAGAGTACCTTCAACTAGAAGTTTTTTAAACTCTTTCAGTGTAGATCTCTTACAGTCATACAACAGTACACGTTTATAAAATAATTATTATGTCGTATATTTAATTGTGAAATTGTGATATTTAATATTTAATTATATTTCAGATAGTTCATCTAATGTTAAAATAGTTCCACCGACAACTGATTTACTTGGTGACACAAAACTATATGAAAATTGTACATCAAATGGAAAACGTGAAATGTGTAGTAATGCTTCTGATTATGGCTCTGAAGATACTTTTATCAGTTTAGGCACAAAGATCAAAACGAAAGCTCAAACAGCACCTAAAAATAAAAATATAAAAGCTGTCAAATACAGGAACACAGTTAAAAGAGGTCGCAAAGTAGAGGAACTAACATATAATGAAAAACAGAATAAAGATTATGGTCTAGAAATAACTATAACAGAACGAGCACCATCTCCATGCAAAGATAAAAATGTTTTTTATCACAGAAGTCCATCTCCCACAAACAGAAACAAAACTTATGAATCTTATTTCGTCGCTTTTGGTGATTACCATAAACGTGATGATGACATTTCATCTCACCAATTATTCCACAATGAAAATGAAAAGCAAAAAGTAAAAAAAATAACAGATACTTATTCCAACAGATTAATGTCAACAAAACAACAATTGTCGCTGGTTGAAGAAGAATCCACTCAAGACCTAGATAGTATTCAGTCAAATAACCTTACAAGTCCATCGCCCGAAACATCGTTGAATGATAAACAGCAAAATGTTAGTAACAAGCAAGAACATTTTTCAGATCTCATTAGTTTCACACACAAAGAAAAATCTAACGAACTGCTAACAAGAAACTTGGAAGATTTTCCGAACGAATCTCGAACATACGGAAGTTTTTATGATGACTTCAATCGGAATAATGATGATATATTCAAAACAAATTTATCTAGTACAGTCATACATACTGACTCTTCATCCAAAGATTCTGGATATCCTGATAGCATTATGAAAGAAGAGAGGACGTATTTACAAAATTTCTCGTTACCGTCTACAACGTTACTGAAGAAATCCAGCTCTGATAATAAATTGCATGATCAACCAAAAAGCTTAGATAGTGCATCTACCGTAAGCAATGACAAAGATTATTGCAATACTTACCCACTTGACAAAAAATGGACAGAGCCCTTAAACCAAAGTCGTTTGTTATATAAAGATTTCTTTTTAAAGAAAGAAGGACATTTAGCTCTGCCGCCACAAAATTCTCCCGATAGGCCTGGTACATCTGATAAAACTTCCACAAGTGCAGAAGTAAATAATGAAAATATGAATTTCGATTATCCTACATATTTACTTAACAGTACCACGAAAGCGTATACATCTAAAGTTATTGAAGATTACAAAAAAGAAATTGAAGCAATAAATAATTTACATGAACTTACAATTAAAGATATAAAGACTGACGCCATATCACCTACTCCACTGAATATTGATGTAATATTCGACCATAACACCCAATTCGAATATAAAAATGATTCCATAGAAAATTCTCATAAAAGTTCTGATGTAAGTGACACAAATATCAAAGATAAAAACTCTTTACATAATAATAAACCTGATATCTCAAAAGTCACCACCAAGGAACTTATACAAAATTATTTCAAAGTAAAACATGACTATCCTAAAGGCATTAAGGAAAATGTTATAAAAAATTTAAAAAAGTTTGATAAGAAAATCAACAATTTTAAATCTGATGATAAAAGCACGGCTCCTAAAATTGAGTGGAAGAGCAACAAAAACACGATTACGAAACCCGTGGTACACCAGAATATAAAACATGAATCGCCCAAAAGTATTTTCACAAGTAAAATTCCTCTTAGTGCTAGATTAGAAAGTGTTCAACATGATAAAGATGTTGACTCGTGGATGTCATTGACAGTTCCGTCGCCTACAGAGGTTGTTGCTACAAACCGTACAGAAACAGTAGAAGAGGTTAATATAATAAATACACCCGAAATAAGAGAAGTGGATTCTATAAAAGAGGAAAAACATATTACTCAAACTAGTGGCCCAGTTGAGGAGACGTCAAAGACTAAAGAGTTAGATTCCAAATCAACAGTTTTCGATATATATTCAATGTTGAAAGAAATAGAAAGTTATGGTGATAATCCTGTTACTGCCATTTCAAATGTGGATATAACAGAAAAGGAGGTAATTAAGGAAGACGAAAGGGTCTCCACGCCGAAGGATAATTTTATGTACGTAATATTAAAAACGTTAGCTAAGATATCTAATTACTTTACTTCAATTATTATATTTGTATTTTACAGGGAAATTTTTGAATTTTTGGAAAAAGTTGAGCAAAGTGCCAATGATGCTTTGTCAGTTGTAACAAATTCAACGCCTTTAACTACACCTAAGTGAGTATATTTGAGATGACATTGGATGAGCAAAGTCTAATTACTTTCAAGTACATATTTATGACATAAAAAGTCTGTTTTTAAATTGAATTATCAACTGTTTTCGGTTATTTACGTATGCACGTACTATAGTTGAATTAACTCCTACAACAAAAATAAACATCATTGTTGGAACCGTTAACAGAAAGGTGAGAAACTTCGGACGTATTAAATAAATTAACATGCAAGAATTGTGTTCTAATTAAAAATAAAAATGAGAAATTCTAAATATAAACTTGGCTGATTTGAAATATTGGGCCTCCATTCTATTTGACAAATAATTTCATATGTAAATACATATGAAATGATTTAAATAAAATTTTAAAACAGATTGGAGGTCCTGCTCAAGTTGCCGCACACGGAGTTGGCGCAGAGGGTCGTGACCGCTTCTCTTCAGCTAGAAGAGCGTTCGTGTTGCATCGCACTGCTGCAGGAAAGTCTCGCTAACCATAAGCAACAGGTACCTATATAAATTTACATTCAGATCATTTTTTTATGGATATTTGACTAACATTTAACTACAATTTTACGTGATGTTGAATGAAAATGAATGATGCGCGAATTAGTGTGAATGATATGAGTGAAGCATAATCGACCAGATTATTAAGAGGCTCTCACATGTACGAATGGCTGGCTGGAACACAACTGCGTTGTTATGGCGGCAAATTAATATTGATCTAAAAATAAATTGGAGTCTTTCTGTATCGTTCTGAAAGAATTTCTGGGTTCAATCATCACTAAAATTGTTGCAACATTATCAAATCGCACATGTATGATGTATGGCTGGAACACAACTGCGCTATTTTGGCGGCAAATTAATATTGATCTAAAAATAAATTAGAGTCTTTCTGTATTGTTGTGAAGGAATTTCTGGGTTCAATCATCACTAAAATTGTTGCAACATTATCAGTTCTACGCTTTTGTGTATTATATTTTAATTGATCAATATTTATGTAGAGAACAATGTTAGTATTGTTTGTTCCAAAGAGGACGCTTATATTTTTATCATTTTGTTTTAAAGATGATCACCAAGGTGAACAACTTGGAGAAGCAATCTCAGCGACACATTATGAAAGTGAAGCAGGAGTGCGAGGAAACTATAAAACGTCATCAGAACTTCATAGATCAGGTAAGTGCATACAAGTTTACAGAAAACAATAGTACATGCGAAAGATACCTTGCTGTTTTGGAGAAAGAGTTATGTGGGGTAAACTTTCTTACTTGATAGTCCTCCTCTGTGTATTTTATAAGGTCACACATGATCTAATAATACCAGTGCCCCTAATCATTATGAATGATTATGTCCTAACAGGACGCATAGCCCTCCATCCATCCTTGCTGTGCTACAAGAAACATGATATCACATCGTCTTATCGTTCACTCTTGAAGATTATTACAGAGCTAATTTATATATTTTATTTTATCAGAAATGGGTTAACACTTGACCTTGATTTCACAGGATGTTAAGTGACAATGGGACGGTAAAACATACTCGCTCGGATCTGACTTTCCTATACATGTCTACTTGAACACAGACACGCTGTAATGTCGGCTTATTAACATTGGAGGTGGTAGCTCCCTTAAGCAACCAAGTAGACTGCATTTCTAATGTGGCTCTGGAATCGAACCTAGAAACTATTACAAGTAAAGCGGTAAGCCACTGCGCCACAGAAGCGGTCATAATTTAATCCACTAGTTACAGTGTCATCTTGAAATTTAAAATAGTATACCATCTTTAGGATTAATTTGGCCACGTAACCTCTATAATTCGAGAGTCCTTCATTATGAAGCAACAGCTACATCAACATTTTCTTTTCAGCTTATTAATGACAAGAAAACGTTGAATCACCGCATAGAGCAGTTAGTCGACGAGAGGCGCAGCCTGGAGGAGCGCTGGAAGAGGTCCGTGCAGACGATGGAAGAGCGCTACAAGCTGGAGCTGCGCAACCAGCACGACAAGATGGCGGCCGCGCAACAGGCGTGTATCCGTCTAATGTTTATCTTTTATCTATAGTTATAAAATTCAAACTCCTGACTGATTCACTGACTGACTAATCTATTTATGAGCGCGAGTCCAAATCGCTGGTTAACAAAATATGAAATTCGAAGACTTCTTTGGGATCTACTTAGAAATTACCACCTAAATGAGTGAAAGGGGTGTTCAAATTTCAATTAAACTATTCTCCGAGGCGATGGATTCGAAAATTGGTACACATACTGGTGGCAGATTAATCTTAATATTAAATAATAAAATAACTACCACACTCAGAGAAACGGCTGGCATCAAATTTTACAATCATTCACTCCATACACTCTTTTCTATACCTATGCACTTCATCACACATATTACAGGTGGCTAGACAGCGCTGGGTCAAACAAAAAGCTGAGAAAATAAAGGTGAGTTTGCATTCAAAGCTCACATGCTCATATTTATTTTAGTATTATTCTTTTTATTTCAACTTTCTGTTCTTATAGTATATTAGTATAATTAAGTAAGTATATTTAAGTAATTCCTAAAATTGTTTTATAGTATCATGTCAGTAATTACGTTATAAGCTGTAGAATTAATATTTATTATGCATATTTCTTATAATTAAGTATGGTTTATAATAAATAAATGTTACGATACCATAACTTTGTGGAAAATAAAATAATATATTATTATATTGACCAATTAGTGTGTTTGTTGACTAAATAAGCCATTGGCGAAATGTTACGATCAAAGAGAAAGACATATTTTTCAAACAGGTCGAATCTATTAACAGATTGTTTTTATATAGAAATTATTAGATTTTTTTTAACTTATCTTTAGATAAGTAAACTGGTTAAAGCACGATAGGTAATATTGAAAATGTAAGAGTATAACGTATTCAAAATATTTATAAATATGAAAACTTATTTCAGGAGCTAACTATAAAAGGTCTAGAAGGGGAACTTAGAGAAATGGCGGAGCGACAGCAGAAAGAGGTATCAGATTTGAAGATGGCGCACGCTGAGCAAATGGGAAGGACACAGGCGAAGCACGCCAACGAGCTGGAGGAGCTGAGACGGAGACTGGAAGAAGAAAAGGAAGATGCGCTGATCAAAGAGAGGCAGATAGCTAGCTCTAGGTTATTAGAATTCTATCAGTTCAACTACGTTTTAAACTTGAAGATGATTTTAATAATTTGCTTACGCTAATGATAGCCCGGTATCGGTATCGGCTTAGTGTTTTATTTTCAATAATATTTTATTCAATGGAATCCAGAATATTCAGCATTCGAGCACGCTTTATCATTTTCGCCACAATTATCGATTATCAGTATTTAAAATTTGAAGTCAATAATGAGCTCATTGTCGCTTAAAAAACATATAGAATTGAACTTTTTGAAACTATTGAAATTTTTGTCTCTATAGAAGAAAAAAACAGAAATAAAAAAAAATATGTAAATCTTAATAAATTATTTTTATAACAAAATCGGACTTATACAATATTTAAAAAGTTTGTTAATTTCAGACTGGAGAAACAGATACTAGAGATAGAGTTGACGTATCAGGAGCAGCGCACGCGCCTCGTGAACGAGCTGCGCGCCGAGAGCGACCGCGCCGCCGAGCAGCTGAGCGAGCGAGAGAGAGAGCAGCGGAACAGCGTCGGTGAGAGAAGGACAGAAATATATATAGATATACTTCATTTTAGTTGCCAACGAACTGAACGAGCTAGTGATTATAAACACATGCATAAAGCAAATAGTAAGTCCATTAAAACAGGGGCGCGCCTGTAGAGCAATCCTGAACCCTTCAATACATTTATATAAAAAAATATTTACACATGACGTTATTTTTCTATTTCTTTTATTTTCATAGTCGTGTTAGGGATTTGTAGCTATTACGATTTATTAATTTTAGTGCAGCATATTGCTTATATGAGGTATTAATTATTGTATGATATGAGTATTAAGGCTTTTGGGCTTATATGAGAGTACCGCCACTGCGCCACTGCTCTGAAATGCTTTTAATTTTTGTTGATGGCTTTATCAGACCTATGGATTACCACAATGTACAATAAAAAAAAAATCCAAATTTATAAATTGGTTTAAAAATATTATGTAGAGATTTAAAAACTAATGCAGTCTGTCAATTATCGCCAGCCTTGTGTGGTCAGCGCCACCTATTATCATATGGAATAATATGTTATAATAAATATTATTTATTTATCCAGGCGTTACATAACAGTATTTATAATAAATATGATCTAATGTTTTTAAAACTTATATAATGAAGTGATTTTGTCAAAAGGAAATGTTGATGAATTACAGAAAAATGGAAGGAAGAGCAAGAGAAATTGCTTGAAAAGAAGCGCGCGGACCTTGATGATGTGCTGGCTTCGGAGAGAGCGCGAGTGGAGGTAATATTATAGAATATAAAATTAAAACTTCCGTTGCTAATACAAATATCACTAAAGAGTAAAACTTTTAAAGTATTGGTACTTTTTCTGAGGTTGACGTTGTCTCATAGTTAAGAAGCCTGATTAAGCGGCGAGAAACAATTCGATTGGAGAATAAAAATTTATTTATTAAAAAAATCACATATAAAAATATTACTTTTGAAAATAAATGAAATGTTTCGGCTGTGGTAAAATTACTTGCTCTAAGTAAGCGCGTAAGGAATACATCACTTTTAGCTTAACCAGTTGTACAAGTAACTGTACTCGTGTAACGAGACGTCTAAATATTATCTAGAATACGAAATTATTTAATACTGATATTTTTCATTCCTCTAATAAGATTAAAAAAATAACATAAAATGCATACTTTAATTAAAAATAATTAATAATAACATACACATACGCACACAACAAATACACGTACACACACACACTGAATCTCGCACTGCCTACCTTATTTCTTTTTAAACATTTAAAATGAGTCTACATGAAATTAGTTCATAAATGACTAGTGTCCATGTATAATCATTTATAAACTGTAAATAAGAGATAATAAATAAATAAATGGATCAATAAAGTAAAATACGTTTTTCTAGGAAATGCTCAAACAAAAACGTAGTGAGCTAGATGATGAGTTCGAACGGCACAAAAGGGAGTTTGAAGCGGAACAGCAGATCTTGCTGAAAAAGAAGTTGACCGAGATAGCAGCTCAGCACAAGTTAGAGAGGGACAGGGAGATCGAGAAGGCAATAGAGAGCATGGAGGCGGAAGCGCAAGCCGGCAGAAGAGAGTTGCAGGAAGCCTTGAGGTGAATTATAATACTAAACTTCTATGTAAATATATCTTTCAGAATTCAGCCGACAGTTTTAACAATGTCCGACGGTTAATTAAAATCAAAAGAATTCAAAATAGTCTCTTCACTTGAAGTGCATTTAAGGTTATCAAACTATTTTTGTTATGACGTCAAACATTTGCTAATACTATTTATTATAAATATACAAATGATTGAATAATTTATATTGATTTGCAATGAGGTTGTAGATGGTGAATAATATTTATAAAATATTCTGGTGGTATGTATAACTAACGATAAATAGCAATGTAATGACGAAAGATTTATAATATATGGGTGGCAGCTAGCCCGGCGGGTTCGTTAAAATCTACCACCGTTCAGATTTCACTGCACCTGTGACGTATGCAGTCGAATCTTCCAGAGACCGACACCAACCTATTCTTATACTATCAAAACATAAAAATCTTAAAACTCAAATGAATGATTTATTTTAAATTCAGTTGGTTTACAATCAGGTATTGATTCTACGCAGTAGAATCAATAAGGAATGCATTTATCTTACTTTCACAGGAGAAACAAGGAGCAATATGAGATGGAGTTGAAGGAGCTCGCGGAGACTGAGCAGGCGACGCTGAGGCGGTACCAGGAGGCACAGGCGCGGGTGAGGCAGACGGAAGACAGATGTGAGTTTTTTATACGGACGGAGCATCATCATGTCCATCGTTATCCCACTTTTGTCCAATTGTGGGCATAGGCTACTCCCAGTTCCACTTATCACAATCCTTTCGATCCCATTCATAGACTATACATGGAGAACAAACACAAAGTTTGTTATGAGCGATGTTATAATAAAAAATAAATAATGGATTAATTAACCGTCTCTAAAATTATAGAGAAACTTTTGAAGTTGATTTGATTGGATTAATTTTTATTTGCATAATCCGAAAAATTGTACACCGAAGTAAGATGTATAATTTCTCCAATAAAAAAATCAACGGACTCAACATATTAGCACCTCTGTATTATGATGGTTAGTCAGGCGGGTTTGAAAAACCACCCTCAATGTCAATCTGACGCCATAACAGCATTGCTTCTTCCTGGCTGTCATACTTGTGAGAGGCAGATGTATTCTGGGCGAACGCGTTTCACCAACTACGGCCTCATAGCCACTTAACATCAGGTGAAATGGAGGCCAAGTGTTAGCCCATAAGCGATAAAAAAACCTTTCAATAGAAATTAAAATCTAATTTGCCTGAAAATAATTATAAACGGTAATATATTTCACACTTGATCCTGTCGAAATTTGAAAAACGAATAATGATTTTGTCTTTTTAAATTTTTACGGGATCAGCTTGTGAAAATGACATCTGCAATTTAAATGCACCTTTTCTCACTTAAGGCGCAGAGCTTGAAGTTACCATCGGCCAACTGGAAACGAGAAATAAAGTCCTTACAGAGGTACGCAACATTTTGGCGAATAAATATTTCTAATTTAAAGCTATTGCTTGTCTCCGTGACGCAGTGTTTGGACGGTAGTAGGTTAGACCTCGTCTGACTAGCTACTGCTCCTAATGGCGGCCCGCCGCAATAACAGTTTCTGTGTTCCGGTAGCCATACACGTGGCAGTTGGAGTGTTCTCACTAATATTGCGTGAATCGAGTGTTAAGTTGTAGTTTATTAAAAAAAATACTGCTGCGTATTGACATCTGCCAGCACTAGAGTACATTCTGGAATGTATCAATCGTGAAAGATCGATAGAAATTATAACATAAATTGTTTGTAATAATTTATGGAGGGCATCAAGATATGCCCACCCTCGCCGTGCTAAGTACTATAGCTGGAGAAAGGAACTCCGCAGCGGCACGCTGTCTGCATTGACAAAGATATAATACTAGAATATTAGTTACCATGCGCAATGAAGTATTCGAGATCAAATACATTTTTAATCATTAGATAGATTGACATCTAAA
>DWQX01004822.1:0-14193 GCA_018245475.1 Pharmacophagus antenor
GCTATCTTCGTATAAACGAATGAAGCTGACAGATAATTGACCATTGTTACACTTCCCGCCTTACGAGTCCTCAGCATCACGACAATAATTAGGAAAAACAGGATTTCCGTCTCGCGACTGTCCAATTCACAGTCCACATCGGGAAATAAGAAATTGCAAATTATTCCTGTCCTCTTGCATGTTACATACGATATGCTTAGTAAAATGTTTATCCAATAGTACGGCTTGAGTAAATGTTTTAAATCACTTTGAAAGGACATGATTTTAATTAATATTTCATTTAAAAACTGATATTAAAAGAGAACATTAAGTAACTTTAGATAGAGCTGTCAGTGTATCTGTCACTACTGTCAAACATGTTGAAATTCAAAATTACAGAGTGCAGCTTTTAAAAATAGTTTAAATTTTGGTCTTCTTTTGTTATCCAGTTTTCATCAAAAATATGACATTATAGATTAAGTTTATTCTCTTTTTATACTAGAAAATGTAGACTTCTATAAATGGAAATATATGTGTGGAAAATAGAAATCTTTTTACATAAAATAATGATCATTTTTGTTCTCAAACGTTATAATTTACAATTTTCTTTATCTATATGTGTCGCAACCTTTTATATTTAAATTATACTTTTTGCGAGGTTACCATAAAATACTTGTAATATTTTGAAACCGATTGCTTAAAATTATTAATTTACTAAAATTACATGCAAGTTTATTTCTTAGTATCGATGACAAGGAACTATGATGAAATGTATTAATAGCAATAAGTCGTATTACTAACAAAGTAATAAAAATACTAATAACAATTCGAACTTAGATTCTTACATGCACGTAAGATTTATAAAAGTGATAAGACCATGATCATTCGATGCGGAATTATTTGTGGACGGTTTCAACCGTAGCCTTAGGCTATTTGCGCAGATTCTTCAGTGTTCACTTTTATCATTTTTTTTCCCGCCAAAAAAAGGTAATTATCTTTAATTTTTTTTACCGGCATAGATTTTAAAGGATAATATTAAATAAAAAGAATAACCGCGCTGCGCAGCGGGTGAATGACGGCTGGTTTACATATAAAATTTATTACAAAAGCTTATAGAAATAACACATAACACATTTTAACATCGCTTATAAAAAACAACTAATGACACTTCGATTTTTTAAACGATTGCAAATTCTGCCAAAAAGTATTTGCCACATTAAATATCCATCAAAAAAAATAAAGTACATTAAATTATATACAGTGTCTTAAATTACTTATAGCAGTTTAATATTTTTTTCGTGTCAGTATTTAGAGTAAAACAAAAAAGTTAAAATTGTAGCAATTATCTAGTTTTTTCTCTCTTATTTTATCATTTTAGTTGTTCATGGATTGCTTGAGTTGTGAGTTATATAAATTTCCACCATTTATGTACCATTCATACGAGACTTAAAAATGAACTATAATGTTATTTAACTATTATCAGTGATAAACAACAGCGATTTATTTTATGTAGCCATAAAAACGTATTGAGCGTCGATATTTAACATTGACAGACCTTGTCTCATCGTTAGTCGAAATTGGTACGTCCTTATGTAGTTTATTATTGCATAACAATAATATGTCAAAATGTGTAATAAAAGCCACAGAACCAGTCAGTTAATGGAGTATTATACATCGGAGTGACGGACACTATGAGATGATCAAACGCTACGCTCCCAACTGAAACCTGAACTCGGACTTGGTGTGGTAGCTCGTGTGCGTCTTCTCGATGTGCCTCTTGAGCTCGTGGGTCCGGACGAAGCTGGCCGGGCACAGCATGCACTGCAGCCGCACGCCCCTGCCGTGGCGCCGCTTCGCGTGCTCCGACCTGCGCGACGACGAGATGAACTTCTCGCCGCATGCGTCGCACTCGTACGGCTTCTCGCCGGTGTGCCTCCGCCTGTGGTATACGGCCGCCATCTTGGAGACGAGCTTCGCGCCGCAGATGTCGCACCCGAAGTTGCGCTCGCGCGTGTGCACGACGCTGTGCTCGGCCAGCCGCGTGGGCGTGTAGAAGCGCTTCCCGCACCACTGGCACTGGTGCGGCCGGACGTCCATGTGGATCCAGATGATGTGGTTCTTGAGCTGCGGCCGCGAGTGGTAGGTCTTGCCGCAGTGGTCGCATATGAAGGTGGCGGGGTCGCGTATGTTGGAGCGCCGGTTGCGCGGCACGCTCCTGATGTCCGGCTTCGCGTCCGGCTCGCACTTGCCGCGGTGCTCCCTGTAGCAGCCGCGGTTCGTGAACTGAGCGCCGCACGCCCGGCACGTCCTCACGGCGTGCATCTGCGAGTGCACCTCGAACGACGCGTTCCTGGAGAAGGTCCGCCCGCAGTCGCCGCAGGTCAGGGCGCCCGGCCGGTGCGACCACTTGGCGTGTTTCTTCAGCTCGGGCTCATTGCTGAACAGCATTGGACACTCGACGCAGAGGTGGACCTTCTTCCCGTGCATCATCTCGAGGTGCTCCTTCATTTCCATGCCTCGAATCTTTACGGCGCCGCATAGAACACACGCCTCCTTCTGGCCGCTATTCTTCAAGTGCAAGGTCAGGTAGTAGGGGCTGGCGAAACCTTTCCCGCAGTCGGTGCAGTAGCAGCGCGGTCCGGTGCGGGCCGCGCGCGGCTTCCGCGTCCCGACGACGCTCTTCTTCTTCAGCAGACGGTTGGACAAATGGTCGAGAAGAGATTTTGAATCGCCGCTGAATTTGTTCACTGATACAATCGACAAGTCGTTTTTCATTATCGTGTACAACGAATTGGACGTCGTTTGGTTAGTCTCCGCGACGCTGTCCAAGCCGCTGAGGCAGTTCGACCACAGTTTTTGCGAGTTCCTGACCATGATCCTGAACTCCAACGCGTTGATGGCTGTGTCTGTGCACGGCACGCACAAACCGCGGGGGCAATGAGGTTCCTCTATCATCTGAAATACAAGAGTATTTGTTTTATTATACATATATTTACCGACTACACGTTAGTATGTGACGGAAATTTCGTAAGAAGTCTTCAAAACATGAAGTCAAATGAAGTAGTGTAGTTTTTTGGAGAAATATAGCCAAATACTTTCTCATATTTAGATGAGACTAGTTATCTTTGGTTCGTAGGACTTGTGCAACAAGAGGACTAATAGAAAAAAAAATACATTTTATGTTGGCAGTGTAAAAATTAAATCAGTAGTAATTAAATTACTTCACTCTCTAGTATATTAAAATAACCGCTAGTTAAATTTATAACGAAACATTTATATCTTCTAATACACAACTATGCACAATGAGAGACCATCCCAATTCTTCGCTATTATGATCAACGAAACGGAACGCTTTGTCACAATGCGGACGAATGAAGAAAACGTTACATTTTCAATTTATATTACCTTCTACGCACAGGGAAACGTCCATGTCTCAGCTCGAGCCACCGTGAGCGACTAGATAGTGCTTCCTAAGCTGCGACGGCCTAATGTACCTGGCCGTGCACCTAGTGCACGCGTGCGGCATGTCCTTGACGCTGGTGTGGTGCCTCTTGATATGGTCCCGTCGCCTCGAGGAGGACAGGAACCGATCACCGCACTGTGGGCACTCGTAAGGTTTTTCACCAGAGTGAATCCTCTGGTGGAGGTCAAAGCCCAGCTTCGTCAGCATCTTAGCGCCGCAGTGACACTGGAACACGGTCCTTTTGGCCACGTGGATCGCCTCGTGAGCTCTGTGGTGTCCGAGCGTCGAGCTCCTCTTGCCGCAATCCTGGCAGATGAACGGCAACACGTGCAGGTGCTTTTGCTCGATGTGCGTTCTGAGCGACTCCTTCTTGACGTACTTGTTACCGCAGTCGTGGCATTCGTGCAACGACTTTGGCGGCCTCTTCGGGCCTTCGCAGCGCTTCATGTGGTACTTGTAGCAGCGCCGGTTATCGAAGCTGCTGTTGCACGACAGGCAGTGGAACAGCGTGTGCGCGTACATGTGCGCCCTCAGGGCTCTGTGGTTAGTAAACCCATGCTTACAATAGGTACACGCGTGGGAGAGCATTCCGTGAGCAGTTTCTGTATGACGTTCCAACTGCGCTCGCTTTTCGAACAGGTCGTGGCAAGTCGTGCAGTGGAACAAATATGTGTTGTGCACTTTGTCTAAATGCTGGTGCAACTTCTCCCTTTTAACGATCAATCCGCAATGTACGCATGCCCTTTTCATGGTCATTTTCAAATGTTCGTTTAAATAGAACGGCAATTTGAAATCCTTGCCGCAGTCCGCACATTTCCAGCGCACCCCACTCCGCGGCTTCTGGGCCTTCCTTACCGGTCTTTTCGCATTCTCCAACTTATCAATGGCGGCTCGATTAAGTTTACCGACGGCTTGACCTACGGTCATTATTTGATTCTTTTCCTTAAGAAGTGTGGGCTTCTCATTGTAGATGAATAAGAACGTTTTGTCCCCGGGCAGCGGCGCGGTGATCTGTGCAAGGTAGGAGGTGGCGCGCGACCATTGCTTCTCCGACTCGTGGCAGACCTTACGGAAGCGCTCCGCGGCCAGGGCCATGCTCGTGCATACGGAGCAGACGCCGCCCGGCAAGTCCACTTCCTCCTTCACCTGAAACCACGCCATCAATCAGCCCGTTCCACAGTACGATATTATCCTCAAGACTTCTCATCAACCGCCTCTGCGTCGCAGTGATTCACGGCGGTAAAGTGGGGTTTTTCAATTCAAATCCGAGGCCACATGGATAATGGTGGGGTTTGTATGGTGGTAGTGTTATCCGAACTTGCCTAGCTAGCCTACCACCCTCGATGTTCATCTGCCCCTATAAAAGCTTCGCTGTGTTCCGATAGTTATAAATATAAGGATTGAAACTTCCTATTGGAGCATGCTTCACTATTTACGGCCCCAAGTCCAAGTCTTTTATTTAGAGTAGCGCTCGGTGTCGATCTCATCTGACAGTGAGTCGAGAAGTATTTCATAATAGTAAAGCACTAGTCTAGAACGAGACTATTAGAAGATATAAATAGTTTTAATAATTTAAAGAAAGAGACAAAACATTTGCTGATTACGTGCCATATTTATTCACCTATTACTATTCCCAGGCCAGAAGCGGTACATTTTTGGGATACAGTTTTAAATAACATCGGTTTACATTTTTAGCGGCGTTTTCCCGTTAACAAACTGAATGTTAATACACACATATGCTCATCGGTACGACAAGCGTCTCCTGTTACGGTTGGAACTAAAAGTCAGGATATAGTTCGAATATTTATTAAAGATAATCAGACAATGTTGATATTATGTTCTCCCTGTAGCATAGTAATTGGTGACCGGCTCACTGTACACTTTACATATGAGCTCCTTAGCCTTCTTGGCCCGCGTCGACGGCTGCCGGTGCGCCCTGCTGTGATGCAGGAGCAATCCCCTGCAGCTGATGAACTTCTCGTGGCACTTGGAGCATGCGAACAGCGGTGCGCCGTTGGTCGCATTGTGCACGGACTCCACGTGCTTCCTGAGCCTGTAGGGCAGACGAAACCTCGCCGGGCACCGATCGCACGCGTGCTTCAGCACGATCCCCGAGCTCCTGTGCGCCTTGCGTATGTGCTCGGACCTTCTCGACGACGCCGAGAAAGTTTCGTCGCAGTACTGGCATGCGTACGGCCGCTCGCCGCTGTGCAGTCGCAAATGCTGCACGTAGCCCAATTTGGTCTTCAGCACGATGCCGCAATGGTCGCACTTGTACAACCTGACGGTCTCGTGCTTCTTCACGTGCTCGGTCATGTGCGCCGCCGCGAGGTAGCGCCCGCAGTAGACGCACGGCCTGTGCGTGTTCTTCGTGTGGACGATTTGGATGTGGGCGGACACGAACCTCTTGCCGGCGAACTTCTTGTTGCAGTAGTCACAGATGCACTCCTTGTCCATCCTGCCGCGCAGTCCGACCTTGACCCTCTTGTCGCTCATCCTGTTCTTCACTTCGACGACCCTACCGTTGTACTTTTTGCGTCTACTGTCCAAGTTGCAGCATTTCTTCAAGTGGTGCAGATAGCAGGTCTGGCTGCGGAACACCTCGTCGCAGCCGGGGCAAGTTTTGACCGTGTGGATGGAAACGTGCGCGCGGAACGCGTTCGAGCTACGAAAGTTCCTGCCGCAGTCGCCGCAGGTGCACGAGCCTCTGGAGTGGGCCTTCTGTAAATGTTGAGCGTACTGGTTGTAGGAGCGCAGCAGGGCCGGGCACTTCTTGCAGTCGTACGGCTTCCGATTGTGCTCGTCGCTCAAATGCACCACCAGCTCGTCCCGGCTCATGATTCTCGCGCACACGTAACACGCCCGCTTGAAGTCAGTGGCTTCCTTCAGGTGCTCGTACAACTGCTGGGGATAAACGAACTTCTTACCGCAGTCCGGGCACTGGCAGCGGTGTTTTATACTCGTAACACTAACAGCCTCCGGTCGGGCCTTCGGTTTCAACTTGTCATTGAGCCTGCCCGCGGCGGTCTTGGCGTCCGTTAGGCGGTCACAATCGTTTATCAGTATCATCTGATCCAACTCCACTATTGCGAACAGCGTGGTTCCGCCTCCATTCGCGACGTCGGGCACGATGCTCAGTAGCTGCAGCGCGGTGTCCCACTTGGACGCCGCGTCCCTGCACACCGCGCGGAAGTCGGCGGCCCTAAGGGCGGAGACCGAGCACGCCGAACACAGGCCCACCGGCAGGTCCCCACTCATCGGCATCTGTAACCACCGTATCTATATGATGGCCATGATATTACGTCCTTTGCGTCGACGTTTCGGTAGCCGCGCTGCTCTTAAACATACAAGTCTCCGAACATATTGATTTTTTTTTGATCATTAGTATCTTGCCTTGTCCTCTTGATTCTCCTTTTTTAGTCAAACTTTGCTGACCCCTTATACAATTTGTATTTAGTAACACTCATCACTCTGTGTGGTTAAGATTGTTGGCTTAATATTCTGATCCTAAGCAATACTTTAAGCCAGTACATATATATTATTAAAACATGACAAATGTACAAGACAGACATATTTGTTTAATAACTTAAAGCCTTAGAACAAGCCGAACATTCACTTGATAACAAGTAACACTGAATAATACCAAATTTTGTACAGATCTCTAATCCAGTGATCGCATTACTTATGGCACCATACAGACTGCAAAGCAGTAATATCAGGATATTACTATTATGCAGAAGAAATATGCTGCCTAATAACATTTGCCTAAAATATCCAACTACAACTAAATTATTTTCTGCAAGTTAATCAGTGTACTGTTCAATGACAACATCCAATGAAAATCTGCCCGACAGTTTTCAAATGATTGGAGTTTAATTTTTAGGCAGAAACTTTTCCAAAGCATAAATATTCTATACCAGGATATGTAACAATCAATATAAGTGAATCCTATGTGAACATCCGTTCCTTGACAAAGATATGCAGCTAGCATGATAACTATATAATATGATAGTACATTGTAGACATATGTTAAGTGTTTGCAACAAGAAAATTGTAAATAATACTTCCATTACAAAACTTAAAATGTTAAAATTTATTAGCTGAAATTGTCTCATAGCTTTGTGAAAAATGTTGAAATCATTTAAATCACTTTAAGATATTTTTTTTTTCACTTATAGGTTAACACATGACCTCAATCTCTTCTCATGTTAAGTGACAATGTCCGTAGATGGAGAAGCATGTTCGCACAGAGTGCTTCCAGCTCTCATAAAAAGTTAAAAATTAATGATGTATTAAAACTAATACAAGATTTCTGTGCATTGTACGTATAAAATCTGTTTGTAGGTCTCATAGCAAAGATAATGTACATAATAAATATTCCTATATTTGTAATAATTCTAATCATATAATGCCTAATCCCCAATTAAACAGAATCATATCTAGTGATGCAGTCTGTAATAAACTATAAAACTTCAATAGAAGTAATTATTTGTTTAACCTTTTCAAGACACCAGGTACAATGTTATGTACCAGTAAATGTTTTACTCAATGAATTGCTTTCAATAGGCCTTAATTTGGTTGACACTGATACCGCATTCTTTTAGTGTCCTAGGAAAACCTAAATAAACTTTTCTGATTGCTCCTACTTCCACCGTGATTCGGTTCCAACGTGTCTGCATGGTTTAGTATAGTTGTGGGGTTGTTTATAGCATATCGTCATGTGCATTGTGTAGAAAAACAGATTTAAATAATATATGAAATATTAGTAGTTTCAACGAGTATTAATATCCTGAGGAATAGGATTCAATTGAATAATTAAACAAACATCGATGATTTATATAATTAGAAAGAAAGGCCCGTTTTCATCACATACATTAATACAACATAATAGAAAACATCGAGCAATCAATTTACAAAGTTGCGATATAGAGTTTATTTACTTATACATGTGTTAGAAACCAATCTTTTAATATTAGTATGAATGTTATAATTCATAGTGATAATTATTGAGGGATCATATTTATTCATTGTTTTTTGAATTTATAGATTAATGTGTAGGACATATAACATGATAAGTTTTAATGTATTTTATTTTTGTATGCTTTTATAATTATATGATTTGTTGCAAAGCATGCCGCCATTTTGAGCTGACATAAAAATATGACGCCGTTCCGTTTTTCACAGTTTATGTTTATTTTGACATATTTTATATGTACAGACCTGAACTCCTGTTATAGTCTCCAGCAGTTCTGATAATGTCACTGGTTGTTCTCCGTCCAACATAACAGTATCGCCAAGGAATACCTGACCTTCTGTGGTATCACCCATACAAATTCTACATCTATTTATTCCGTCACCACGAACTACGTGCGAAACTAAAGCTTTTATATCTATTTGCCGGCTCATTTTGAACTATTTTGATATTTTACAAACTATGAAACTTTAATTTGCAATTTAATTATGTTAAACGGCATGTGCCGATACAAATCGTAATCTTTACTTCAATGCAGCACAGAGAATGATAACTGCGGAAAAACTAATGTCAATTATGACAACTTGTCAACATCTTTAAACATTATTTTTTGTATTATTTGAGCGTTTCCAGAAAGGAATATTTGTACAATAGAATGAAAATAATATATTATTATTTTTAGACCTTAAATTATATTTTTAAAAGTTAATTATTCCCAAATTCTTTACTATATACTCTGTACTAAAAAAAAATATTGTCGGTGTCAAGTCATTTGATTAAAAATTACGAAGTCTGTGAATTTGTTTTGAAGAATAGAAGTTTTCAAGATGGTAAATTAATTTCAAATTTATTAAATAATCCTTGACTTGAAATAATTTTGACTATTGAAAGCTAAAACTTGAATAAGTAAACTAAGTTTCCGTTTTTATATTAATAGTATTGTACCGGATTTAGTTGGTAAAAATATTATTTAAAGTTTTATTTGTAGAACCAAAAAAATACTTAAAAACTGTAAATAAAAGTCGCATTCCAGCTTTACTTTTATTAATATGTACAACATATTAGTAACCTTAATCTATTTTATGTATCTAAAGAATTTTAAGTACGATATAGTTTTAACAAAACACGGTTACGATACCGGCCATCTGAACCTATTTTTTCGAATTTTAGCTGTGTTTTCCGTTCTAACTATATATTAATTTGAAAGGGTAAAATGTTAAAATTAAATTTTGCTTTGGATATCATTTTAGTTTCCTTAAATTATAATTTTAAAAATAATATTATTTGTAGGTTATGTTCCTCATAATAAATTCGCATTAAGGAGAAATATTGTGTAAATTTTAACCAAAATTTGGAATCTTCAATTAACTACAATGAAAATTATTTATTGAAGACGTAATTTATTCATTTTAAACATTTATCATGAACTGGGTCTGTACTTGAACTAAGCCCACCTTTTCTTTCGGGACTTTTTGAAAACAGAAAGAGAAGGCTGCTTCTAGGTTTGTGTGCTTTATGGCCTAAAACCACATCATCACTTAACACTTGGTAAAATTGATTAGGCCTAAACCTATAACATAATTAGTATTAAAACTACCGAGCATTATATATCATAGTAAGTTGTAACTATTGGTAATTACAGCAACCACAGATCCTTGTGCTGAGGGAAGGGACTGACCAGTCTCAGGGCAAACCGCAGCTCATTTCAAATATAAATGCATGCCAGTTAGTTGTGGATGCGGTATGTATACTATACATTTAAATAATAAAAAAAAACATACAACTTATATAACTTAGGATTAAAATTATCACATTATAATGTCTTGGTACCATATAATAGGTTGAATATAAAAATTAAATTTTTTTTTAATGCAAAAAGTTTTTGCAAAGTGAGGAAAAACTGCAGCCTACCATCTAATTAGAAGCAATTCAATTAGTTAAAATATCTCCACAATATTATTTAACAGCCATACAAAAAATAACAAAACTTGTTCACGCCTCCTGTAAAATAAATTATATTCAACCTATGATTGTAGACCAAGAGAAAATGCCTTCCTCACTGTGTAAACCATATGGTGCTGTGTTTACCTTTCCGATTCTATTATTTACATTTTTTGTAACAGATATTGTCAGTAATTAAAAAAATTCCGGTAGGTCATGTGGTGGGATGAGGCAATTTTTGTGTTGTGTGACTTACATAATACAATGAAATGATTTAATGTATGATTTATGCTATGAAGGCATTACATTTTGATAGTATATCTTTATTTACATCTTTACAGTGGCATGCATGTAGAGCAAGCTTTAACATTTACACATGTACATAAATAAAACGTTTTTTTTATTTATTTAAAAACTTTGTACATGTTGTATACTAATTAAAACTATTCTAAGCAGAAAACATATCATACAGGCGAGCTTAACTTATTATGAGTTCTCTACCAGCTAACCTTTGTGACAGAGAAATAGGATATAGGAGGTCTTGCTAGGATTAAATATGAAACTAGTTAACAAACCAAAAAAAACGTGATTTGTTTACATTTACATCTTTGCGGTTGTGTCATCCCAATGACTTCAGCTTTTAGTGATGGGTACCCAATTGTTATTATAGCACTTTTGTGAACCGTTAAAAAAAAATTGATGTACTATGATCCATGAAAAGTGCACATTTTGCAACAGATTTGTTACTATTAACGGGTTTTATATATTACGATAAAAGTTGCACGACGATGACGTTTGCACATTGAATAATTCTATAACTTGTATAATTGAAATGAAAAAAGAAATGTAAATTATTGCAATCCTGTTAAAACAGATTAACCGTGATAATAATTCTTATTACTTATTATCAGGTGCGCACTACTCTCGGTCCGCGCGGCATGGACAAGCTGATTGTAGATCACAGCGGCAAAGCGGTGATATCCAATGATGGTGCCACTATCATGAAGGTAAGAATTTTGCCACTCTCTGCAGCTCTTATATTTATTGTTGCCGATGATTAAAACAAACGGATCCAATTACTGAATGATTGTGTGGATCGTGATAGTAGACATGAGGCAACAAACATACAAAATTATTATAACTTATGTGCGTTCACAAGGAGGGAGAATAAATTTACTTGGTAAGTAGGGATGCAAAAAGGCTGATATTTTAAATTTACGTAAAGTTATTCCTTTCAATTCCTCCTTTTTTAAAGATTATATCATCATTATTAATATTTTTTATTTTTAAATAATAATACAGTTTGTATTTATCTTTCATAAGCATTGTTTTTGTGTGCGATGTTGTCAATGCACTTAAAGAGAAAAACAGTATACAAACTTACCATCTATTTCTGCCGCTAAGCTATAATAGCTGCTAATTAACCAATATACAGTACCACTGTGTCAAGAGCTGAAGCAAGAAGCTTTAGCATATGTTGTTTCCGAATTAAACACTTTCAACAGTCGTTTACGAAGGTCTGTCTGATGTTTTATGCGTTTGTTAAAGATTAAATAATAACCGTTTTCAGCTTTTGGATATCGTCCATCCGGCAGCCAAAACCCTGGTGGATATTGCCAAGTCTCAAGATGCAGAGGTGAGATTCTTTGAATCTGATAATGGTTGAAATATATATTGAAAAGTTTGCCGTATTTGTTAATATAATGGGTAGTTTCAACTCGACTATACGAGAAACCCTGATCGTTTAGTGTTACCACAATCACCGAGACATAGCTTGGTGACTAGAACTTGGAGGCCCTTTTAGTTTCCTTTTCCAGTTTTCCGCTGCTTCACATATGCATGGCATAGAGGTTCATTTGTAATGGCCTGCACATACAGGCGTCTCTCGAAGATGACACGACCAGTAATGACGTTGTCACCGTTGTAACTAATGCAGATAAATAAAAGAAAATTGCTTCGGTACGGCCTTTACACATGACGTTGCATAATCACAGTGTTTATGATTATAACTCTACGCAAAATAACTTAAATTATATCCCACGACCCCTTTATCCTTCCATGTTCTTCTTCACAGTTCGCATATGATTAAAATCACGGATCCAATTGCCCAATAACGTTGTGGATAATAATTTTGAATGATGTATTTGTGTGCACCACTTGCGTATGACCTCTGTCGACACCCCCGACGTTCTAACCGACGTGCCAATTTGTGAGAACAGGTCGGCGACGGTACCACATCGGTGGTCATCCTCGCCGGTGAGCTCCTGAAGAGGCTGAAGCCGTTCGTCGAAGACGGTAAGTGCACACCTGTGTCAATCATTAAATGAAAATATGATTTAATATCGCTACAACAGTCCCTGTCGAAATGGTGGACACTATAAATAGGTTACATTGTTTTTTTTTTTTTTTTTTGCTTTCACGAATAAGCACTCGGCTCGGTGTTACCAACACCCGGATTTGCGGGGCGCGTCACTTTGGCTTAAAAAAAACTTTCGCTATAGTTACATATGTACCCAATTCTCAGTTCGTTTTCCTTCCTTCACGAACACTTTGCTTTATATTTCTTTTTACGAAAAAGGAAATATGTGGATTGTTGATGTATGAAATTACTATGGCATCGATATGGCAACCATAAAAAAGCGTTTGAACCTATTGTTTATCATTCTGTAGGTACTGAACCCTAAAAAAGACTAGTGAAAATGAGAGATGCATCAGAAAGAAAATATGATGAATAATTAAATATGCGATTATAATTGAATGAGTTTTTTTCGTTATGAATATATTTTCTCGTTCTCGATTTGATTTAATTATATGTAATTATTTCACGTCGCTCGTTTTCTAGAACGACAACACATTGCTAATGGACAGTGTTATATTAAGCCCTTATAAATTTATTATATTTTTCCTCCTTTGATATTTATAATCGTACATAATTCGCATTCTTAGGAAGCACTTGCATATATATGTTTATTTCGTTGACAACAGGCCTGGATAACACGAAAAATTTCATCAGTGTGTAGTTCGTAAAATATGTATAAGAAACGTCCATTTCTATATCTTAACAAATTTACCCTACGGTCAGGTGTCCACCCGCGTATCATCATCAAGGCGCTGAGAACGGCGTCGCGTCTCGCCATCGAGAGGGTCAAGGAGCTGGCCGTGAAGGTGGAGGGCCAGTCACCCGAGGAGCAGAGGTGAGAGAATTATGATTGAGACACTAAATTTACCGCTGTCTGTGTATGGTTTGTTTTTCCGAGTCCGTTGTTGTTTTGTGCGTTACTTAAAACAATGCCGCTGGGGGCGGTATGAAAAATTTAAAACGTCACATGCATATTACTTTTTATTTAAGGTCGGTCTGACGAAAAGATGGGGTCCAATAAATCTAAAATTTTACTCACTCACTATTAGTAGGAGACTCATAGGGCGTCCACGCTCTATTGTCTAGCCTTTTATTGTCTGGCAAATAAGTGATTAATATTCATCTTAAATTGATTGGTGTAAATGTCTCGAAGAAGCAACATCCACGAAGCCTGTTATTGTCCGTCTCCATTAGGGTGAATGCAAAGAAAAAGAAATGTTTCATTGAACACATTACAAATTCACATAAAAGTAAAAGCAACGAAGAAAGTCTACATTTTCCTCAATCGATGCGCTAACATTAAATGTATCTTTTAGTTCTCTTACGCTGTATCTAATGGTTTTTCGTCTATGTTCATTTAATGAGGAAAAATCATGTAAAATCTGTGCCAAGTCAGATACATGGCTAAAAAGTTGCTATATGGGATAATTGAAATGTTGTTGTTATGAAACAATTTAAATTAGCTTTTTGTTCCCTTCG
>DWQX01004823.1:0-14192 GCA_018245475.1 Pharmacophagus antenor
CTTTAAAAAAGTTCTTTGGACTGATGAATCAAAGTTTGAAATATTCGGTTCGAAAAGAAGAGTTTTTGTACGTCGTACGTATTTCAGCTAAATTATTTTTTGGCGTTGGCGAATAAGTCATGAAATTTTCTTAGTAGTTTTTTAGAAATCAGGTGGAATATAAGTTCTAAATATAATAAAAACGATGTAAATAGTCGTGTTTCATATTATTATAAAAACGAAAGGCGCAAAACATGTTTATCATGGTATTTTGCTAGATAGACCACATAGACTTGGTTCATGTGTTACTTTTCTAGTATAATAAAATGACACTACTGTGGTGTGAGCGAACGCCAGAGTGTTATTTTAATAATATATATTACATTCTGTACTGGGAAAATAACTTTTTATTGATAAATACATGACTATCCATTTGCACAGAAGGTACGGTTTATGAGCAAAGGCACGTAATATGAATTTTATTTGAATTTTACAAAAAATATGTTCGTGTTTTCCTTTTTATTATTACATCATCTAACATAGTTTTATGAAATTTTCTAATTATATTAACAGATTACATCTCAAGGATGTATCACTAGTAGCAGCTGCACAAGTAAAACCAGTGTACGCTAATAGAAAAATCAATTATCAATTTGTAGCACAACAAAGTTACTTGCACATTGACAACTTAACCGTAAGTTTATTGTTTTTATCTTTATTGTTTTCAATTATCTATTTTGCTGTTTCACCATAAGTAGTAATTATTCAGACTCCTGTGCAGACCTTTAAATTAATTAAATTTATTTCGAGCCTGATTAATGGTTTCATATTAATTAAATCAAAAATAAAGTTGACGAGAACCTAAACTAACATAATTTACTTTTGTTTTTTTCATGTAGACTACACAAAACTAAGTAGCAATTTTCCTTTTACTGACTTGTTATACTTATACTAAAATAATAACACGAAAATATCGCAGTTGTGATAACCGACCGAAACCATGTTGCGGATTCATCGTTTATATAAACACATTTTAATTTTTGTTAATGCACATTTCAGATAAAAGCATTTAACTTAAAGGATCTCTTGAATGGCAATGGGCTCGGATCTAGTGATTTGTCTTTACCTAACATCTTTAATAGTTTGAAGAAACATATAAATAGATACGTAGCTACTCTAGCTCTTCAACAAATCAATTCGACACTTTTGGGACCGACAGCACAACAAGTATTGGCTTACCTGTTACCAAAGTAGGTCTTGATGTAAGGCCTATAGAGCTCGCTGTATGACTTATGATTGTACAAAATACATTCTTTCAACATAATGTTTCACTTTTTTATTCATCTATATTTATTACAAAATGTAATTGTTTCAAATTATTGATATAAAATATTACTTTCATAATACAAAGGCAGCACGCAGAGTTTAATAATTAAGAAGCCACATTTTGATAATTAGGCCGAGGGTATAAGAGATATTATATCAAAAAAGAAAATTTTATTACAGGTTTCATAAAATATAATTTTCATAATGTAATATTTAATTTTCATTTATAAATATTCGATTAAAACGTGAGTCTATGTAAAAAAATAACATTCATTCTAATTGTAGCCAAACAAACTTTTTTACCGCACGAGTAAATTCATACTTTAAATTCCCCGGACCACAAACAGGAATTTTTAAGTGTTTAATATATTTAAAAAATGTGATCGAAGAACAGATAAAATGAGTCTAAAAAGTTTTCATAGTTTTCATATTGTCATAAATTGAGTAATATTTGAATGCATTTTAAAAAATAACATGATGACTAAGCATATTTCACATTTTAAGTAAATTTTTTCGAATCTATATTGCGTAGATGCTTATAAGATACGATACCTAGTATTCCTAGATGTTTCGGCGCGAACATCACCGGCGGTGGTCAAGAGATGGAATAAAATAGCTTAGCTCCAGACAGACAAGCCAAGTTAGGCATTGCAGAACACTGGCTGGAGTCGAGTTCCGCCCATTGGAGAGGTCGGGATGAACATCAAGTCTTTTAAGCCCTTAATCTCAATAATATCAATCACTCATTCATGTATTCACTCACTAGCTCCGTCACTAGTTGCTACAACTTCAACTTCCGTGGTAGAAATAGCTACATTTTATTGTCTTTGGCTTATCTAAGACATAGCTCTACTTGCGTACATATGTAACAACACAGAAGTGGATCTTCTAGTAGCAAAGTCCCCATCGTGATCACCATCGCTAAAATATTCTAATAAACCCATTTTATAACTATTTTTGTACAGAATGCCTAAATCGTGACGATACTGTATGTATTTAAGAATACTTTCTAATTTCGTACAATCAGTAACAGTTAGATTTTCTACACTGTTTGATGCAACACTAACTCTGTAGGCTATATCTGACCTTGTTCCAAGCATCAAATATACTAGTGCTCCAACAATCAGTCTGTAGTTGTTAATTATGTTGTCCACACGTCTCTTTATAATTTAGACATATAATCTCTTTTATGATTGGTCTCCTAATTAGTCTGCAATTCCGCATACCAAATCTCTGGATCATTTTATTACTTACCACTATTATCATTACCACTAGATCTACCAACACAGTTTTCACAACAAGATTCAAGACTATATCTTTATACACTTTCGCTGATGTTTTCACTCCTTTTTCACAGAAACGTAGTTTTGTGACTCCTTGATAAGACACGCCCAACTAAACTATTACTGATGCAGGATGATGACCTCGTTAGACCTTCCCGACGATTTGAGCAGTTTCTTTATAAATGTGAGCGTACACTTTATCATTTCGCTTATTACAGTGTTCTTCAATCGAGATTTTTTTTTATTTGTAAAAAGAATATTTCTGTGCCTTTCACTTGCATATCGCGACAGAAGGCGTTTTGATCGATCTACTCTTTTTATTTGTTAAGATTGATTTAGGGCATGTCCTGTACATCGACGATAAGCAGCGAGCTTCAGGTCTTGTTTTATAATACGCGAGAGAGTTTAAGCGGGAATCTTCATTTCTCGCCATAAGATTTTTACTTCCTAATGGGGTTTCGACGAATTCTGGCTTTAACAGTCTTTGTAGTTCTTACTGCACGTGGCCGCCCCAATCTTTTCTAGCCTTCGGCAGAGTAAGTGTTACTGTATCTGTTGATAGTACGATATACCAACATACAGCTGATACCAAGATTTTGAAATGTCTGGAATATGACCGACGGATCCATAAACACTTTGTACAAGTCAATCATTGCAATTTTTTAACACTATGTTCCATATAGTAATTTGATAATGAGCACGAAAAAATATGTGAAAGAGCGTGAAATCGAATAAAGATTTAAAATAATAAATGTATTCCTAATTTAAAATTATTAAAAAGTTGAAACAAGAAAAGTTTTTTGTAACTACTTATGATCAAACTAGTTATATAGGTATATATAACATTGTTTTATACAACAGTTAACAAAAAACAAATCGTCACAAAGAGACGATCTATGCCGTTTTTTCTTTTCTATGTAATGTTGTTACTGCAAGGTACTTCAACACGCCGAAACGTAGAGGAATCTTATATTCGAATGTCGTTACTCGCTCTTTGCTTTTATAACTTGATGATTTGTTTGACAGCTTTATTGGACTCAGGGCTCACGGATCCGGAAACTCGTGAGCTATTTTATAAAAACAAGGTCAGAGAGCATAGCTGAGATGGCGGTGAATTAGTATCGCAGAAGAAGAATGATGGCTCCGGTCAAGCAAATTATGCGATTGTCGGAGATGGGCGCAGGCTCCGTCTCCGACTATCGTGCACCTGTGTCCCGGTCCGAAGGCGGTGAGAATCCTCCTGGAATACGAATGTATAATGACTACGCGGTCGTCGAGGGATATTAAGTATATTATTTTATAAATATCTACGCCTAATAGATCTAAAAAAATTGCTTAAAATGTATAAAGTTGGAGAAAGATAAAATAATATTTTACAGTTTTCTGTGTTCCAGCGAAATTTTCTCGCCAACCATTACTGGTCCGTGGACG
Organism: Pharmacophagus antenor; assembly: GCA_018245475.1. Lineage (NCBI taxonomy): Eukaryota > Metazoa > Arthropoda > Insecta > Lepidoptera > Papilionidae > Pharmacophagus > Pharmacophagus antenor. The sequence continues at coordinate 4,020 of DWQX01004823.1, forward strand.
ACCACTCTGGCGACCACAGTTTTATAATAAAATCTTCATTTGTACTTAATTTTTATTTGATATTTTATTGCGTTAAGATTTATGTTAAATATTATTAGTATTATCAAATTTTTACACGTCTATTACCGTTTTTCAGTTCGTCGATTTCAGTCTATAATTTTAATTCACTCTGTTTTGATGGCAGAAAGATTTTATTCTACGTTACTAAAACTGTAATGTCAAACACTAAATACATTTCATAAAATTGGCTTGTCGTTCGTTGAAATGTGATCAAACGGAAAAGACTAAGGTGACCTAATCTTAAAATAGAAACCTTTAGAGTTAAATTCCGCTTCATTTTGTATTATAGTAACTGATACTAATATAAAAATGGGAAGACGCAGTAAATTTCAATATATATTCCAAAGTTTGAGGAAATTCTTAAGTATTACATACTTAAAAGGATTAATTCTAAATCCAGAAAAGTTGCCATTCATCGCATTTATTGTAATTGTTTCGGAACTAGTACTCAATATACTAATTGTGGAAAGAATACCTTATACAGAGATTGATTGGAAGGCGTACATGCAAGAATGTGAAGGTTTCTTAAATGGTACATTTGACTACAGCAAACTTCGAGGTGATACAGGATCTCTGGTCTACCCTGCTGGATTTGTATACATTTATTCTATATTTTATTTCTTAACAAATCAGGGACATAATATAAAAGTTGCTCAATATATTTTTATAGGTATCTATTTGTTACATTTGTACTTCTCACTTCGAATTTATATAAAGACTAAAAAGGTTCCTCCATATGTATTACTAATTACAATTTTAACTTCATATAGAATACATTCTATTAACGTTTTAAGGTTATTCAATGATCCAATAGCTGTCCTTTTTCTTTTTATAGCTTTGAATCTATTTCTAGAGTCAAAATGGTATTTGGGAAGCATTTTTTACAGTTTAGGTGTCTCTGTTAAAATGAACATAATACTTTATGCTCCAGCTTTATTTTTTTTTTATTTGATAAATTTAGGTTTGAAAGATACTATAAAACAAATTGTCCTATGTGGTTTAATACATGTATTTTTAGGTTTACCATTCCTGTTAGTAGCACCCATTTCTTACTTAAAAGGAAGTTTCGACCTTGGTCGTGTTTTCAATCATACCTGGACTGTAAATTATAGATTTCTTGATGTAAAAGTATTTGAAAACCCTTGTTTCCATATCACTTTATTGGTTATACACATAATACTTCTGGTCATATTTTTACCAATGTGTATCAAATATTTTAAGTGTTATTGTAGACTTAGATATGTGCAAAAACAAGTACAACCACAAATTGATTCTAAAAATAATGAGAATATAAGGAAAGCTAAATTGAAAAAAGATAGAATAAATCTCCATGAGAGCAATGAAGAAAAGTTGACAAAAGACCAAGAATTGTTTCTAAATTCTTTTGAAAGAATGCTGCAAAAGACATCAAATCATAATGGCAAAAAAAAGAAAATTGTTAATGATGATAATGATGTGCAGTACAGTATAAACTTTGATATTACATCACAGTTGTTTATTTTACCAATGTTTTTGATCAATTTCATTGGCATAGTTTGTGCTAGAAGTCTTCATTATCAATTTTATTCATGGTACTTTCACAGTCTACCTTATTTGTTGTGGTGTACGAACCTCTCGATCATTGTTAGATTTCTAATTTTAGCATTAATTGAGTTTTGCTGGAATACTTATCCAAGCACAAATTTAACTAGTTTTATGTTGCATGTTTGCCATATAAGTGTTCTTTACAACATTTACAAAAAGACATCCAATGAATTGAATATTATTTCTAAAGTAAAATAATAAATTTATATAAGATTATATTTTTTACTTTTATGATTTTCATGGACATTAAAACTAATTTATTGATTATAAAATTTGTGATTTCAATTTTTTTTGTTCTCATTTATTACTATAACAATTGTAGAATGTTTGTCTAATTAGATTAGCCTTCTTTTTATTAGGTATAAACTCATGCCCTTAATATCTATAAAATAAAATATGGAAAAATTTTCCAATTGTCATGCTGTAAACATCAGTGATGTGTGTTCATAAAAAGTGATAGAATTAATATATTTCAACGAAACAATAAGCTGCATTTAACCCTTTCTGTGCAGGTACCTGGATAAATCCTACATTGATTTGATGACATAATATATATTTTTTTATAAATATTTCTTAATATTAGAGCTACAAATAACTCTTATATAGCATGAATTATAATTAACCCTTTCGCTCCAGCGTGCCTGTGATAATTATAATCGCTGTAGGTGAAACATGCTACTAACTAGTTGACACTAAGGTCCGACATGTTACGAAACAAACGAATTTGAAGTTTAGTGTTGCTAGATACTCTATTAATAGAATATCTCGATTTTTGGACTGTAACATAAAAAAATATATGGCATATATGTATATAATGGCCTATAGTATCCGACCGTTAACATTTCCAGAGCGAATATATACGCCCTTCGAATATAAACATCCATTCTGTGAACGCACCCCCTTTAGAGTGAGACGGTTAAGGTTATAAGTTTTCTTATAAAGGAAATCTGGCGGCTAGCCTCTTTCCACGTGTCGACTCGTTCTGAAGGAGAGCGCACATACCGACAAGGTTAAAGTTATAAGACTCACGAGAAGATATCTGATTAAACAATATATTAATATAAAATTGTGGTGAAAATCTGAATCACTGATTACATTACATTACAGAGCATTGAATCATATTAAACTTAAATTTTTGACAATTATTTTGTTTCTATAGATGCTAAAATAGTAATGTAGATAATAAATACAATTGCAGAACAAGATCTGCCAGATTATGAAATATAGGATTTAGCAACAACCATTTAGATAATTTTTTTACCTGAATTGTAATTAGTGTGTCTAATACTTGTTGTCTAGTCCCTAAAACTATAAGATTTACACTTGTGTCAATTAATTTTATTTAAATTGTTTAGATGTTAAAATAAAATTTATATTACTTTATGACTATTTATTTATTTTAATCTGAAATATAATTACTGAAGGTTGCAAGTGGTAACATCGCAGTCGCCACTGTTGCCAAATATCTAGCAGTAGTACTACTGTTGTCTGTGCATGACTTTGTTACTATTTAATGGGTCTCTCCTGTTACTTGTGAAATGACTGTGGGTAACATTAATATCATGACGATAATCTCACCGAGAAATATAGAGAGGGCTCTAAAAAGATCCTTATTATTATGGGCAGGGCAAATCACTTATTGAATTTATATGTTATCCATCTCGTTACTTCGAATTATAAAAAAAACGATTGCAAAGAAATTTTTGTAACTTTTGCGACGTCATCAGTCTGATTTTACAGGACATAGGCCTCTTAATTGTGGAATCCTTTGCCACTCCTCTCATCCATTTAAGAAATCGATTACAGCATCGTCTAACGGTTCTACTGCTTCTAAGCCGGCTTACTAATATTTATGATAACGATGCATTTAATATGAGATTTAAAGTTACAATTTTGTGTACATTTTGTAAATTTTAAATGACAATATGTATACATATCCATGCTTATGTTTATAACCAATTGTTATACAATAAAACAATAATTTAAGCATTTTGAAGATTATTTATTATGAATCACATCAATACAACTATTAAAAGTAATGAAGTCTAATTAAAATCTTAATTTAGAAATTGAGGCGCATAATACTTCCTCTGATATCACAATATCCACCATTACTAGACGCCTCATCTCAATCTTGCTCAAACATGTTGCAAGTATACCCGTTGTATTATATGATACATCTCCATCATGTAACTACAATATTGAAAACATAAAACAGTGGTTGCATCCAGGATTTGATACATTAAGGAATAAATAATGAATATAACATAACATGAAGCAAAAGAGAGAAGCATTTAAAATACCGCTGTTAGTAATGTTTTCTCCATTTTTAACAATTTATACTACTGATAAAACTTAGTTATATTTTGTAGAAGCGTATATAGTACTCAAATACGTAGTACAGATCTTTGTTTTTAAATGAAACATACAAGATCATATTATTATAATTTATTATTTTTAGACATCAAGAGAGTTGAATCAATAAACATTATTAGTTGCTACCAACTTGTACTGACCTTTATTTGGGTCAATTAGTGTAACTGTTTTTCAATTTTGAATTTGTTACTTCCCATAATATCTAATTTTTAAATTTACTCAAAGATTCATTATGAGACATACAATAGAGTATGCATACTACAAATATGTGATTAGAGCTATGTCTATGTTTATGGCATATTATAAATATATAATAGATCAATATTAATCTAACAATGGAGAATACAACGGCAGTCTCAAAGGACTGGACTTAGAGCTAAAATACATAATGACGGTGGCTCAGTGGCGTCTAAACGAAGCCGAAATTTTTAGTTTTGATTGCAAGAAGCAGTTTATGCTTGAGCACATGACGAGAAGAGTACAAGGGGATGTATAGGCGAGAGATGCATGTATTAGCGGTAGGTAAGTGTGCATCATCAGCGGGTCGAATGGTAACAGAAGGCATTGGTTGAAAACCTTCTTCCGATGCAGGTAATGCCGGAGAACCGGTCCAAAAATATACCTGGGTAAAAAAATACAATTATAAAAGTTAAAAAGGCCTAAGTGATTAACTTGCTTCTAGTCGAAGTTAAAACTACAAGATTTTATAAGAATTCAATGTTTCGTTACTTACAGATAACGTGTAAATACATGTGATATGCAAAAATAATACATTATTTATCGCTTTATACTTGTTGAATTGATATTAAATAATTAATTTATTTCTTAAAAAACTTACTAGATCCTGCCGTTCGAGATGTGACATCTTGTCAACAATAGCCCAAAGCCAGCGTTTAAATCGTACGAGTCTTTCAGGCGGCTCGCCGCTTTCGTCATTAAAGCTTGTATAGGATACTAGGGCAGCAACGTTAATATCACCGACGCCATTTAGTAGAAGCCTCAGGTCCTCGGCTGTTAATCCCTCTAATGCAGACTCTGGTAAAACGTCGAGAACTCCGACACGTATTGCCTTAAAGTATTAAATTTAATTACTACACTAGTTCACTTATGTAGAAAATTATGAATATAATAGGTATTAACATGGTTCATGCCACGTGTACCATTTATTGTACAAGCAAATGTTTCCATTTGAAGGGCTGAAAACCATAATTTAATTACAAATTTGATTTCATAAAATATATTGTAGACAAAACCATCGAATAGCTTGTAGAAGCCTGTTAGTCAAGTGGCTTGAGAGGGAACTTTTTCAGTTGTAGTATATCATTATATATCATATTTAAATAGCAAAGGAATGAAAACGTTTTTTTAGTCATCTAGAGGTTAAGTAAAATTTAAAACTATTTGTTACACATGCATCTTTACTACTAGAGTATATTAGAGCAACATTCTACTGGCCTTACAGTTTTTATCATTTTAAGAGCACTTAATAACAATATATTTTACCTCAAGCGCTTTTTCTTGGGAGTGCAGCATGCGGTGCTGTGCGTACTTGCGTACATAATCGTAAACGTTAAGAGCTGTCACTTCAATTTCACGACCGCCTGGTACTAATTCTACACAACCACCGCCTTCCTCTTCACACATTTCCAAACTGTGAAGAAATAAATAGTTATAGATTGAAATAAATTCTTATATGTGCCCATAATTATGAAAGTTGTCTAAGTTATATATTTCTTGTTATGAGATATTTAATGAATTGCATTTGAACATATTAAAAAATATTTTGACTTTATGCCACATTTTAATTTATAATTTTAGTTTTGATTAATAGAAATTCATTATGAATATGAAATTTTGTGTGAATTTTTCAAGAAAATGTTTTTAAAGCTTGAATTGACTTATACCATATTTAAAATTAACTGAAAACCCTATAAATGACATACGATAAACAACTATGAGTTTTATTATATTAACAATCATTTTAATTAAATAATTCATTCGAGTTTATTAATTATTTTTAAAAAGTAATTTATTTTTATCATTTGGAGTTTTAACGATTCTTAAAATGTTCCTAAAAACTGGAGAGATGTATGGTAGTAAAGACGAAGAACGGAACGGAAGAAAAACATAAATATTTTTTTTTCTTTGTTTTTCTGTTTATGTTACTGGTCTAGTGAGGGTGTACAATTACTTCCAATTTAATATTTCCGTACATTTTTTGTCTTCCTATTCTAGAGAAAGATCCAAAACGTGAAATTTGGAATCATCTAAAGAAGTTATATAGAAGATTTTATAAGATTCATTTTTCAAGAATCTCCATAGTATTTGTAGCCAAGAGAAAAATTTGCCTGCGGTATTTTTTATTCTTCTTGTTAATGATTCTTCTAGATTTCGTTGAAATAAAATGCGGCTTTCATTAATTTTAATTAAATTCAATAATTAAATGTATTTCTTCTACATACTTTTCTATCAATTCATAATACACCGGAGCATAATAAGCCGGAATGAATTGTTTTTGTTATAATTTGACTGTCATTTTTAACGAATTATGATGTAGTTAAGAAACCCGTCAAAGATGGCGCCACGGGCCATTTCCAAGTTTGTGTTTATATAATTTTTTAAATTTTGACATAGACCACTTTCATAATTAACACTAAATTAATACGTTATAACGTTAAAATTATAACACTATCTTATGGTTGATTCTTAACGATATCGTAAAAATTACATTAAATGAATTTAGTTTCAAATAATGTGGTGTGAAATAAGTAATAAATTCATGTTTTACAAATCTTCACTGAGACCACTTTCATAATTATGGGCACACGTTTCATAAACAATAAAAATAATTACATTAATCTCTCATCCAGTGGTAAATACACGGACCATATACACACTAACTTGAATTTTTTAAAAGATAAAAACCTTTAAATAGTAGTCAAAGGTATTATACAATCAGAATTTGGGTCATATATCGTTAATACTAATTTGTTTGACATTACTTTTGTTGATGGAAAATCCGCAGTAAGCCTTTGGTTGAATACGCTTGCCGCCCAACGGCGAATGACGAAAAGCGGCGCCGACAGTAAACGTGTTAATAACGTTACTATCTACAAATACGAGTTTATTTCAAAGATTCAACAACACACCTTACTTGTGACCCATAATCAGGCTTTTATTTTTCATGGAAAAACCTACATTGGATAATCTCTACAGCAAAAGAATTATGATAGACTTTCAGAGATACAGCCTTACAATGTCTCCCAAAACGCCTTCGGTAGGAACTACAAAAACGCTTCCGCAAACTGCCATAGCTACCACAATTAGGCCCATCCATTTTTATAAGATAATAGCAAAACCGCATGGAAAATTTAACGGAAATACTCAGCTTCTAACAAGTGTCCCGATTTAAGTATAAAAAAATTACCTAAAGTTGAGATCAAGTGCAGCAAATAATGAGTGCGAGTCGCCAGTTTCAGCATCTACGACGAGTTGTCGAAGACTCTCGTAAACGACGGGATCAAAGAATGCGAGATCATGGAAACGTATCGGTCGGGCCAGAATATATTTCAAAACGTGGCGATTGAGGAACATAGGGCAAAGCTCATTTTGCAACAGACAAAGTCCAATGATTCTGAAAGAAAAAAAAAGTAATTAAAGACTTCACATATTGCTTGTCTTCGTATCAATCAATCCGAACAGATCAGAAAATATGTTAAAAAAGACTAAACGTTAAAAAGATGTATTACAACATCCTTAATATTATTTTAGACTAAAGATATTTTGTATGCTAGAAAATTCATATATGCCGTACTAAATTATTTATTGAATAAACAATAACCTGCCAACGTTTCGGAAAGCGTTGATACGCTCAGAGGTGGCACGTCCCTGGCGCGGCGAGTAGTAGCCGCGCTTCCCGGGTGAGTAGAAGAGCGGCGCCGCGTCATCGGCTGCCGCGCCCGAAGGACCCGCGCCCATCGCCGCTCCGCCACCGCGCTCTGACAGCGAGAACACGTCTAGGTCTGCGGATGTATGCGCGGTAATCCACTTCAGTGTTATAACCACAGACCGTGAGCGCCCAGTAAGTACGAGTAGAGCTTTGCTCATAATATGTAACGCCCAAATTATATGAATTTTTATTTGCAACTGAAGCGATTCTGTATGAACGAAAGATAGCGCTCACAATCAGTGTAATACCTATAACCAAATGAAGTACTGTTTTGCTACTTTTGCAAAACTTGCTTTATTTAAAAATTGTTAGGTCAGAAACGGATTTTAATGAAGTAAAATAATGTTTAATAAAATAAACATTACAGACTTGTTGATTTAATATACAGAGAGAACATAGAGATAAGTTATTCTTACCCAGTATTGCTTCTGAAGGATGCATGACTATAAGGTCCATGGCTTCCCGTACCTTCTGCCTAAGTGCATCCTCACTGGCAAGTAACACTAAAAGTTGTGCTGGAGTAAGTTCTAACAACATGCCAGTGATTTTACCAGCAAATGTCGGGTGGAGAGAATGTACCTAAAAAAAATTAACTATGCAATAAGGAATATCCCAAAACAATTTTTAAATAATGACCACTCTACTTACTCTTGGATAAAGCCTTTCACCAAGTTGCGCCTGATGAAGAGTGAGATGTTCATTATGGCCACCTGGTCGATCTCCACTATAACCTGCCCCTTCAGTGCCTGGTGCAGCCTGAAGCAACATTGATAGTGAAATATATACAGTTTCTTAATAATTATTATTTATATTGTCAACAATACATAAAAAGGTAAATTACTATAAAGAATATAATCAAAAACCTAGGGAATACATACATATACATGTCTTATTTTTATGGTGATCGGTCGATTAATTGCGAAAGTATTTAGCTTTCCATTTTTATACAAGTTACACATATAAATCCCATCAATTAATCATTAACCAAACATAAAATAGATAATAATTAACAAAAGAGACGATATTACCTGCGGGGAGTAGGGCCTCGCGTCGACGCTCAACACGCGGCGCGGTTCGCGAGCAGCGGGCGGCCGCGGCGCCGCACGCCCGGGAGCACGACGCGCCGTATCTTTGGTACGGGCCCTTCCAGCTCCGCTACTGCTCACAAATTTATTACTTTAATGCATTCTTGGATCATATTCCATTAGTATAGTATCATTTTTATTTAAATTACACCGTATACACATATAACATTTTAGAAACGGAAATTATACAAATATGAGACAAAAAATTTTAATAGGCAAAATGCTACCAACCTACCAACTAACCTATGTATAATGTTTAGAACATTTATGATGAAAGTAAAATTACCGTGTGCCACTATTACTACCAGCGCCACTCGTGTTTGCGCCACTGGAACCTGAAGTGCCATTAGAAGAACTGCTGTTAACACCGCTGCCCGATGTCGATTCAAGCGGAGGAAGTTTTTCATTAGCTAATAATGCCTGACCAAAAACATTAAATTATTGGCTTTTTATTTGTAATAAAATAATTTTAGGTATTTATTTTAGAAATTATTTACACACAGTTGTGTAATTCTAATTCAGTTAAAATTACAAACCTGTGATCTACAATAATACAAATAGCCAAGTCGGACTCTAGCTATGGAGGGATCCATACAGTGTAGAGTTTGTAGACAAGGTAGCCAAAAAGTTGTAAAAGCTATTAACTCTTAATAATAATAATTGAAAAATCGATAAAATGCCATTGATGGAGTTGATTTAAGTAAAGAATGTTTCTTTTGAGTATTTCTTGTAATTTTATTATATTTTGGTTATTGTAGCGGTTTTGAAAATATATACCTGCGAAAAATTCAACTTTCTATCGATTACTGTTCATCAGGTAGAGCTCGTTAACGCACGACAGAGGCTAAGTAATAGGGTTCCGTTTGTCACCCCTTGGGTACGGAACCCTAAAAAAAGTGAAATGTGAGATATTTCCATAATAAATTACGTATACTCCGTGGCGTATAACCATCATAAGCATCTCAAAGCTTAACTCTACAAGCTGCTCTTAACATCAGATCTGTAGTACGTATATCTTATATGTTTATTTACACTGCCGGCCAAAGTTTGAGACCACCTTGGAAAAATTACAATATTGAATAAAACTCCAAAAGTTAGTGCTCTACAAATTATTTATTT
>DWQX01004824.1:0-14192 GCA_018245475.1 Pharmacophagus antenor
CTTATTTCTATCATTGCTTAGTTTCCATGAGTTGTTTATAAATGGATGTAATAAAAATCCTGAAATACTTTTTTTTTTATATTACATAAATTTTAGTTTACGTTACTGATAGTGTCACTAACGTCTGAATACAATGAAACGACACTCGCCAGCGTCTACGACGAATGGTACGAGATTTTTTCTATCACTACAAATATCTTCATATGATCATAGATATAGACATACACCCATGAGTTTCTAATTTTTGGTACACTTTTTCACTTTGTTCCCTGTGAACAATTTAAAAGAAATATTTGTGACTAAAAAATATGCACTGAATACGTAGTTTTATGTATTGGTTTTAAAAAATATATATTTACATTTTTAACAAATTATCCAATAACGTCCAGCGAGTACTATGATATATATCATAGTAAAATTTCCTTACCACCATTATACAATGATTAAAAGGAGAAAGTACAATATACCTATATTACACGTAAACTCTTATTATTATTAGTCGTTGTTGATTATTTGATGCTGACTTTGTTTGTAATCATTGTAGCTCGATATAAGCAGGCAGTGTCTGTATTACACGATGCGTGTTCTGTACTCTCGATGGATTAACAATCATTGTGTTCCTACTAACGGTGTTTTTTCTATTCCATTTTTTTTTATCTCGTAAAAGAGATGTACAACAGTAAAGAAATAATTAACGGAATTTCTGTCAAACATTCTACATAATTCTTCAGATGTATGTAATAATTTTTTTTTTATTCATTCTATACTTTTATTACTTGGGAATTTGTTGTAATTCATTTTCAAAATACCCGATGTCCTATGTCATTCAATAGAAGCGTGTTGGATCCTATTATGTAATTCATTTTATAGTTGCTAACAATTAAAAAAAATAATTACAATATATTTAATAAAAACTATCCACTATAAATATTCTTCCATTCTATGTCGAAACTTCTACACATTTAAGATAATATATTGTAACAATTTTAGGTCCTTTGACTGCATATTAGCTTAATAAATAAGTAGGAATCTATGTGCACTTCGTTCCCGAAACTAGTTTGCACAATTCATTTGTTTCATTTTGACGTTTCGTTCAAATCTTTTGTTGGTGTTATTTAAAACATTTTTTCGTTCAACGTATTTAATGAGAATAAAATCGCATCGCATCTGTGTTCCGCGTCAATTTTCATAATTTATATTCCGCAGTCGGGAGACCGCAATCAAAATGATAAAATTCCATGCACACAAAATCACGCCTGATCGAATGTACTACGAGTGGTTTTGATAAATGACTAGTTGAAATTCAGAATTCAAATAAATGCGACGTAACTTTTCCATTCCAGTAACGTTTTACTTTGTTGTAATTAACAAATAATAAAAGTAACTGCAACTACTTTAAATAGTAAAAAGGAGTAATTCTTAAGGATACACATAACTTTAGCGTTCCCGTTGTTTTAAAGAGAAAACTACACCAATCCGTGTTTGCTGTCATCCGCGGAATTAATAGAATGTCGATAAATTTCCACCTCGAAAATTCTCGAAACAAATGACCCATCCATTCACTCGCCTTCTACAGCAGAGTTGACAACACTGTTTTAAGTTTTATTCTTAAGAGCTCGAGGCTATATATTTGTTGATGCTATAACCTCGGATTACGTTTTCATTGATTTAGGTCAGCAATTATAATACGCTATGTTGCAGAACAAGGTTAAGTTTTCCCACTTATCACGGATTTCAAATAAATTAACGCAAATATTGGAAAACTCCACAGCGCTCGCAATAGCTTACTCGACGTACATTTTTTAGTCGGACCACGTGCACGCAGGTTAATTGCGTCATTTATCATTGTCTGGGACTGAAGTAAATCTTTGAAACACGTTTTGCAAATAAATAAATCATGATACATTTAACGGTTCGCTTATTATATATATGAATAATAAAGAAGTGATATTTAAATAATGGATGTTTTTTTTTCATATTATTTATTTCATTTATGAAATGACTGAAGGAGGGGAACATACATTTGTACTTTGAGAATTTGCTACTAATACATTGCAATCTTTATTATTTGTAACACAGCAATGTTGTTATGGCGGCAGATTGACTTTGAGGGAGGTAGTTAGCCAGGCAGGTTTAAAAAACCGTACCATCATCCAGACTCCACTATTTACTTGGCCCAGACATCGAACCCGGGACATTCGCGTCTCAAAGCTAGCGTTACAAAGATACCACTGTGTCACGAAGGCATTTTAATTCAGAATATCCGTTTACTGAAATATAGTATGTAGTACCTCAAAGGTTATTTTAAATTATTAAAATTAAAAAAAAAAAAAATTGGTAAATTTGTTTTCCGGGTGCGCATTTCGTTCGTGACAAGAGTTCGCCTCGTAAAAACCGAACATGTCGAGCGGGCGCGCTGCAGGTTGTCGCAGCTGCGTTTTAATAAAATTCAGTTCCACGATGGCAAAAATTCGTTCTGTCTCGCTCCACCGGACTTGTCCTTTTCATACTTCTTTTTATGGAGACAATCTTATCGTATGAGTACATAAAGAAATATAGTCGTTCTCTCTCTCTCTCTCTATATTACGGGTCACAGAATTATAGAAGTTAAATGGTGATAGTGTCTTGAACCCACCTGACTAATAATAAAATACTCTCGACGTCAATTTGCCACCATTGTCATGTTCGCATGTTAGATAAGACGAATGAAAGTTAAAAAATAAAATAAGTATCCAGAGTATCGAGGTATAAGTAGAACACTTCACATCTAAGTGACGGCCAAGTTGATGATATAACAAGTTAGATACGACGAGGTACAAAGTTTCCCGGTTATTGCTCTAAGTTAGACGTTCCGTGTCTTGAGGAAAGAAATAAAATGTAAATAAAAACGCAACTGCTCGGGGTTTTATTAAAAAGTAATAAGAGTGCCACGAGCTTAGTCGACAGGCGTCGGATTATACGAAAACGGTTTTAAAGAATAACTAATTACGTACAACCTCTGCATAGGACAGTTACAAAATTGTTCTCTAACCACATTAAAAAATTTCATAATAAATAAAAAAAAAATAAGTTCGTTACACGTACAAATTATAAAAATATGAATACAGATGTTATTCAAATTAGAAAATACACGAATAGATCGCATTAGAAATAAAAGTGCATCTATCTTATACTGTATTCAAAACAAAAATTACCTAAACATTTACAAATATATGGTTTCATTATTAGGTTATATTAAACTTAGAGATATTATTAAACTTTTTTCTATATCATGTCGACTATTACATATCTTAGTAAAATGATAGTTAATATTTTATACAACAGTGCAGTATGTTTTAGGCGTGTATATTTTATTCTTGAGTATGTCGCTTGGGATCTTCTTTCATATAGCACATAGCAAGCGGTACGTGACTAAAGTTGCTCCATCAGCAAATACTATGGGACGAGGCGCCTGATAACACATTGACACGATAAAGATGTACTGCTACTCTGCGACAACTACCTCGAGTCTCTTTGATATAATAATGAATGTATTGTGAAAATATTGAACTAAATAAAACAGATTTAATATTATTTATGGATTTGTGCTTGACTTCGTGGAACTCCATAATTCATTGTACCAAAAAATTAAAATATTAATTTCAGTTTTTTTTAGTTAAAAATATAATGACTGAATCACAATCCTCACGAGTTCCATCACTACACGTTCCATCTTCAGATGTTATGCGGTCGACAGCACGACGCCGTCATGAAATTTTAAATTTGGTGGTAACATTTGCGATTAAAAAATAGGCCGTTAGCAAATTATTGTTTTGTTATTTTAAGACCTGTGGCCTCGTAATTTAAAGCTTGGAGCAATAAAATAACCTAATGCTACAATACAACATAGTAATTTGATTGTCTTTATGGGGCAGTGGTTTTGTTGCGCGTAGATCCCGGGTTCGATTTCGTAACACATGAGTGGTGTTGGGACGGTGGTAGGGTTTTCTCTTTTCGTCTTCCTTCACGTCAATAAGCCGCCATAGCATCATTTCTATGTTTCAGCAATCATGCATGAGACACAGAATATTCTAAGCAAGTACGCTTTGCTATCTACGGCCGCATTGTTACTTAACATCGTGTGAAATTGCGATCAAGTATTAGTCCAGTGTTGATTAAAAAAATCACAAACCAATTATTAAATCATATATTTCTCAATTGTCGCATAACACACTACAGACGCTACGTCGTCCACGATGCAATTAAGATGACGCTTGCAGGCTTAACGTCTACACCATTCTTTCGACCCAGCCAAAAGGATCTACAGGAATATGTTATACCGGTACGGATAAAATATAATGGTTGAAAATAGTTAATCAATTCGAGTGTTGCGGACAAAAGTCCGTTGAAAAATTCAATTAAACCCTCGAACGATATTGGCGGTTAGCCAACTAACTTGAGCACAGTAAATTCTCGTTCTGCTGGAGCGCAACTAATTCGATTTACCCTTAAGAGATCGCTAAACCACTACACTAGATTTAAGAACTTTTTAAGTTCTAAAAGAATTCTCTCCTATTACTACTGTTAATACCTTCTGTTGATTCTCGACATTGCATTTCATCAATTATTTTGTGATATTGTTAAAAATATTAAAGTTGTATGTGTTAAGGTGAACATAAAAATGTAAACAAATACCGGCTAACGGTTCGATTCCCGGAACGCAGGTGTAGTGCAGTCTGGATGATCGAACCCGCCTTGCTAGATACTGTCCTTAGTGTTAATCTGAAGTTCTAATAGCGTTGCTATGTTCAAGCAATTTACATGTTACAGCAGTATTTCCCAAGGTGGGGCGTAGGCCCCACAAGGGAACAATTCTATCATTGGAGGGAGGGGGGGGGGATCGACAACTTTTAAAATAAATTAGGTAATATAATTCGTTGGTGTAATATAATTCTTTCATTGCATATCTTTGTTTTTGGAAGTATTGGATAAAAGTTACATAAGTCGACGGGGACATAGAAATTTTTTTTACTCATAAGGAGCACATTAAGCCAAATAGGTGGCGAAACATTGTGTTAGAGTCACAAATATTCTAGGCAAATACGCTTCACCATCTTCGACCTTAATATAATATAGATGAATTCAAGGCCAATTGTCCATAACCGATATTAAAAATGATTTTATGTTAATGTTGACAGTCTATTTTGATTTTCCAAACTTTTTTTTTGTGTCTCATCCGCTATTATCCCGTACCTGAAACTGTGCCAAATCTTAACGGTAGTTCGTATATTATATTCTTTTTATTTTAATAGGTTTTGTTATCATTTTACTCTCCAATTATTTAAGTATTGGATAGAGTAGTTCTTTAAGTTCTCGATCAAATCCCTATCTAAATTTAAAATTAAACGCGAAAGTATGTTTCGGAAGTATTACTTAATCAACTCTTTCCATTATATAAAACAATTTAAAATAGTTCTTTATACCGAAGTAGTTTGTACATACCTGGACAACAAGTTTATCGACATTTTGTTATAAGCGGATAGTGATTAAATTTCTAATAGGAACTATCGGAATGCGATTGCTTCCTTTGCTGCATTCCGAAGTTTCTAGTAACATTTGACGGTGTTCTAACGAAGTTTCAAACGTTGCGAGCTACGAAATTTCTTCAACTGCGAATTAAAAAACTAAACATTGTTACTTTGAACTGTTCTTAAATTAACGAACGCACGAATTTAAGCAGAAATTCAATTTCGAATCGATCGGTGGCTCATTTCGCTGCAATATTCGTACACCGCACGGGGAATTGGAAACAAGGGCTTCATCAGGGGCAACAAAGGATTTAATTAAATTTGGAACGCCGCGCGGATGCTGTCGTGCATTCGGCCAGCGTATTCCAAAATACTGAAATGTGAAAAAATGTCACACGTGTGAAACGCTTACATGTTTTTGTAAGACTTAATAATAATAATTTTTTTTTTTTGAGAATATTAACTATATTATTAATATGTTGTACTTTTTAAAATATATCTGACTAGTTTATGATAGATGGGGTTGACATACTAAATTGTTAAAAAATTTCGCAAACATGTATTGACTATTACATATATTACTTACTTTACTGTACTATTCTTTATACTTAGTAATTTATGTTTATCTGTGAAAGCATCAAAGGGCATTTATTTTATTATAGATTGTGAAATTGTGTGTATTTTATCAATTTCCTGAAAGTTTTTCCAACAAAATGAAATAAAAAATAAAATAAAAAATCATTATATCTCTTCCCTCACAACTACAAATTATTACATTTATTTCTTGATGTTAATTAAAGAATATATGTATATATATATATATATATATTTACCATATACTATATATACCATAGCCTAAAGCGCTCGTGCTACAAACATGAAATTCGGAGATGTTTTTAGAGACGTGCAGGTATCTAATAAAACAGATTTGATTGTAATTCCTCCTTCATGTGAGGAAAGAGGGTTTCAAATTTCAATTAAATTTAATTTCCCGAGGCGATGGAAATAAATATACTTACGTGTACTAGACATTAACCTAATATTAAATAAAAAAGCGGGCAGGTCGCCGCTGGTAAAAATATAAATACAACGGTCGCAACTAGGATAGTAAGATAACGTAGATTTACTAATATGCTATGTATACTTTTAAAAAAGTCCACGTATTTCTTGCTCCACATTTATTTCTGTATAAATTAAAAATGTATTTATTCTGTATAAATTAATAAATTATAAATGTTATGGATTATTAGGAGGCGTTCGGTCCGAATTCAGAGTTTTAAGAGTTTATCTGCAATGCGTCTGGCTGCAGTCACTGCATCTCCCGCACCGACATAGATTACACTGCATAAAACATTGTGGCATTTCAGTATCCACATACATGTATATACAGTACATTAAAGATTTAAGATGATTATATAATTAAAATTAAATGTATATGTTATTATGGATATTCGTTTGACTACGGATTATAAATGGTATCACAATATTTAATATTCTTTTTCATTGTTTCGGTTATGTTATAGTCGATAAAAAATGCGTTCTATCGAAATAATTTAAAATATATTTTTTGTCCGTTATGCGCTAACACTTCGCATCGTTTTTACCTGATGGTCAAATGAGACCGCAGATGGTGAAGCGTGTTCGCTCGGAATACTTCTGGCTGTTACATCTATGGAACCGGAATACAGCAATGCTGTTATGGCGGCTGACATTGGGGGTTTTAGCTGGACTGCCGGGTTTCAAAATACCTTACCACCATCCACACTCCACTGCTTTAGCCCGGGAATCAAGCCCGGAACGACCGCATGACGAAGAGAGAGAAGAGAGCAAATCACTGCGCCACGGAAGCAATCAAAAATGTATAAACAAAATGAGATATTTACCAAATTTTCTCATCCCACCAATTGTAAAATATGTCATGATTACTGATGATTTAGTGAAATGTATACACTTAATTAGAAGAGGAGAATATACAATTATTTCATTGCTAAAATTTATTTTTACAATGAACTTTTAATATTCGTGGTAAATACAGCCTCACTTTTATAATTACATAAACAACATACAAAACGAATCTATAATTAATTTTTAGCCGCGATGAATTTTATAAATCTAAGAGAATTATATTTTAATTTATATAATCAATTGCCATGTGATAGTAAGTATAATAGTTGTTGGTTACTTCATATAAATATGTTTATTTAAAATTATTTTATTCTTTAAACAAAATACTCTAATAATTTTGAATAATTTCATAAGTCAATCATTTTGATTAGTAATGTATTAAATAAATATCTATTCATTAAAAACTTACAATGATTTTACTCAAATGTAAATCACACTCAATGTAAGAAAAGTGTGATGAATTAAAAGAATTCATACTATTGCTCAAGCCTCTGTGACAAGATCGTTTTATCCAAAATTTTGTTGCATTCGACAAAAGGAACGACAAGGAATTTAATCCAACTTTTCTCATTTCCAACTAACTTTAAAAACCTAAGCCGACGGAAGCTGCTGTCGGTTGTCCTCAATCCGCTTTAAATTTAAACTTTAAGCGTTGTTTGTACTGTTAGCGATGATTAAAATATAGAGTAAAATAAAGTATAGTACGTATACGTTGTCCAAGTATTCATATAAGTGAAACGTAATTTACAATAAAGATTTTTTAGTAAAAAATCAGTCGTCCAAGATTTTTGTGAATATTAATGTAGTAATAAATGTTACTAAATATAAAAGTTTGTTCATAGTACGAGATATTTGAAGCCTAACTTTGAAATGTAATAAAATTTTGGAACCATAAAAAAGTTTCGTTTTATGGCAGATTGGCCTGAATGAATTATTTACATTGCGCAGGGAGGGCAAATGGTTAAATTCACTAATATATTCAAAATTTATATTATTTTTAATCAATACACCGATCAAATCATAAAGAGTTTATTTTTTTATGATTTAAAATGGTTATTTATTTTTAATATTAGTGTAGGAGCCCTTCATTGAAGTATACATCAAAAATCTCGGCGTTATGTCTGTCGCCAAGTATTCAAGATGAGCATGGGATAAAAAAAGAATATAGAAATCCAACATATTAAATAATTACATGAAAAAGAAGTTGACTCACTTTTTATTGGGACCATATCTTAATAAATTA
Source organism: Pharmacophagus antenor (assembly GCA_018245475.1). Lineage (NCBI taxonomy): Eukaryota > Metazoa > Arthropoda > Insecta > Lepidoptera > Papilionidae > Pharmacophagus > Pharmacophagus antenor. The sequence goes on from DWQX01004824.1 coordinate 8,656, forward strand.
AGTGTTTAGAATAAACATAGCGAAGCAATGGTAAAACATCACAATTTCTTTAAATAATTTTATCATTTAAGTTGCACAGTGAGCTAAAATAATCCAATAAGTATATTGTTCTTGGTCTACCCGTCTGTTTGTATTTATTTTGAATATTTGATAATTACTTTTATGTATGATGTTAAAATATTAAATAGACCAGTCGAACCGTATCTTTTTGAACTTATGTATCAGATAAATATTATTTCTAAATAGTAATTGAAATTGTGATGTTATATTTAAATAAATCGCATCTCCTAACTTAGCATAAGCAAATATTTTTTTCATTGTTAAAACGCTTACATGCCTAACACATTTCCTTTACTACATTTTATTTAATAAAAAAATCTTTACCAGATCATTCTCATTTATAAAGACAAATATCTTTGAGATAGGAACGTGATTGAATTTTTCACCTCACTTATCAAGCAGAAACAGGAAATATAGTGAACAAAGAAATTATAGTTTAGAAATTATATATGTTAGTTAGTAATTAAATATATATTAGTGTTAGTAGTTAATAAAAAAAAGATATTGATTCTAGTAAAAAGATTTTCCGTAATGCTGTGAGTTACATTACTGAACGTTTTTTTGTTATTATGCAGTGTTACCAAGAAAAAATTATAATTGTTGTTGCGATGTGTTTAATGCAATAGGTTGTTTGGACATATTAAATTTGAAAGTATATATTATCTATGTTTTGAATTGTTTTCAGATATAATAAATATCCCGAAATAGAATTGTAGGTATACTTAGAGATTGTTGTTGAAGTTTTTTTCCTTAATAAGTCTGGGATTTTTTTTTAGGAAACATCGATTTAAATTGAATAATTTTAGTTTATTCTTTGCCTTGGCCACTAAATCGTCTAATTAACTCAGATTTACACAGTCGGTCCTCAGTAATAACTTCGTAGCCAACTTCCTCTTCCTCATATTCAAAAAAATAATAATTTTTTTTATATATTATTTCTACAACAAATTTTTTTTTATATATTATTTCTTTATATTATATTTTTAAAAATGTTTCTATTTTAAAAAACATTGATTCTTTATCCTTAAATCTATATTATAATTATGTATATAGATATCATTTTAGCGTACAGTTTTGAGTTTAGGATTAAAAAATTAACATGGTATTATACACGTAGTCAACATTTTACTATAAACATTTGTATTGTAAATAATGACACTTAAAAAATATTTGTATTTTTGTAGCATAGATATAAAAACAATAATATTAATCCTTACTAAGTTAAAATATCAACTAGAATTTGATAATTTCATATATATTGTTTTACCTTTCCATCGCTAGTGTAATTTCCTTTGTTTGTTAAAATTACGACAATTTGTAAATTAAAATATTCGAAAACAAACAGAATGATTTCGCAAAAACTAAATGTGAATTGCTGGGGCGCTATTTTTAGCAAATATTCTTCAATTGAAATTGTAATAAATGATATCCTGTCCATAACAATGTTGTGATTATCATAACAATGTTCTGATTATCATCAGAATACTCTGTTACGTTGGGCCAGTAATTAATGGGGAAGTTAGAACATAATCACTATATAATTAAGTAATAAAGACTACATCAGATGGATAGTTTTCCATAAACCTCTGGGTTTTTTTTATCTTGCGAATATTTAATGTAGAATTATTAAAACAATGATTATCAACTCCTCGATACGATGTGTTTTATTTTCAGTTTTTTTCGCTTTGCATTGTAATAACCTTTTTAAAACGCTAACTCGATACTGTTCTACGCTTCTGCTACGTAGGTCTACGAAGCTACGCAACTTGTTATGTTACATGCGTTTTCAAGGAGATGGCGTTTAATACTAAGGTTGTTTAAAATTCTACGCACACTAGCACTATCTGCTTTCCTATATTAGACTATGATTCAGTTTGCTTCTTTTTATTACTTACAAATACCGGAATTAATTTTAAATATTTATTTATGTTTGAAAGTTAAAATAATGACTTGTTACAGTAATTTTTTAGTTCGTACTCGTTAGAAACAATAGTTTATATATTAATAAAAACTATTTTGGGCAATAATAAAAGTAATAAAGTTAACATTTTGATTTTCTGCCACATTTTCATTTCAATTTAATGAATTACTCTTATATAAGAACTAATAAATAATAATTATTCAGTTAAAGGGTTTGAGTACGTTGAAATAGAAATTAATCCTTAAAATAAATATAATAAATGTTTAATTTTGTCAAAAAACAATCATGAAAATGTTTTTTAACAAAAAAAAAAAAATAAATCAATAAAAATATGGAGGCGCCGGGTATCGATCCCGGTACTTCACGTATGCTAAACGTGCGCTCTACCATTTGAGCTACGCCCCCGTTGGAACAAGGGATGAATAACGAGCTTATATGAAAACTTAAAAACGGTATTTCTTGGATTTTACTGTGAAATATTCCTTAAAAACAACTTTTTATTTTTTTACCTTGAACTTTTGAATATTCTTCGTGATTATTTTGTAGTAATTTACTCCAAATTAGGACTTACATTAATTTTTAAAACATACATCCAGTAAACGCTCTGTTTTCTTATTTACCTACATGTATGTGACGTAATATAAGTTATTTAATCACATATTTGTCTAAAATCAGTGCCGATCGGGGGTCAAAGTCGTAATGACGCAGGTACCAGCTGAAATCAATAATCACAATATAGGCTAGTTGGCATTATTTCTGAGCTGTGGACATTGCATACTTATATGGTTTTTTTCAGTTTTATTGTGTATTTTTATAACGCACAGGCTATTATTAAGTGAATTTCTTTATATTTTATATACACTTTTAGATGTGAATATCAGAATACCTTAGTGTACAAAGTTATAGATGTTGCACTAATTTGATTTTAATTAATTATTATGATAATTTTAGGTCAAAGTTATTGGAAACATTATTTTGTTAAGTTTATGTAACGTATAGTTGAGTATACTGTTTGTTGGTCCTAATAAAGAGAAAAAGAAATGTTAACGGGTGGCTTCGAACAAAATTTTAATATATAAGAATCACGGTGTAATTAAATCAAGGTCTGTAAATATATTTAGATTTTTATTAAATTTACACATTCTTCAATAATTCAAAATTTAAGTAAAGGAAATATAGAGTCCCTTGCATACGATGACCGTAAATTCTAGTTCTAAACTAAAGATTTAATACTTATTTTGAACTAAAAATTGATGTCATAAATAAAGTGATTTTTTTTACAAATTTGTTTATTAACATTCCGTGTATAATTTAAGAACAATAGAAAATGTCACAACATTCAGGAGTAAGACCCTTTTAGTGAATAATGTTTCAATAATACAAAATTAAATACGTTTTTGGGAGACCCTGTTCGAACAGTAAGTGTTTACCTGCTTATTCAGAAAGGATTTACGTTCGTTTAACTAAATTTACGAATCTAAATTCTATTATTATAATTAAAGGATTGTGTTAGTTATTGTGTGCTTAGAAACGAGAATTCTGTATTATATTTTAATGTTGTTAAATACATTTGTAAACATTTAGTCATGTCTTATGTGCATAAGAAATTATGATTATGGTGTTGAATAGTAATCGGTAAGATTATATACCTTTATAATTTACTTCGATCTAGAAATATCAAATATAAAATTACAGTCGCTTTTACTATTTTCCGTAAAAAAATGTATTTTTTTTCTTATTGTGAATGAATCTATTGGCACCTAACATCATTTGAGCGAATTGAGGTTATTAACGAAAAAGAAATAAGCATATACGCTTGCATACTCCAGGTATTTCGTCGCCTGAAGCGTCCTTCAAACCGGAACGTAGTTGTTTTTAAATATTACAATTTCCTTATAGATAAAATCGCGGCTTACCCCACCTGTACTCCATGGAATGAACATTCTTAACAAAAGTGTAAAGGGACTCGACACTTGGAAGAAATACCGTTCGATGAAAAGTTCTTCATACGTGTGTGCGTTTTATTTTTTGTTTTTTTTTGTTTCATAGTTTACGGAAACAAAGCATTATATTTTTTTTTCTGAAAAATAAGTAAACGTTCTTATTAACGCATCAGATTGTCACAGCATTGAAAAGTACCGTGAGAAAATACTGTAAACGTAAAGACAAAAGCGGTTGTACATAATTGAATACAACATGTATGCAAATAACAAACGCTGAATTATATAACGCAAGTTAGACACTAAGTCGGGTTTTAAGCGGAAAGTCTTTTTCCGATTCGTGGAGCTCGACGTAAGCTCCTTATCTATAGTCGCCCAGAAACGCCCTTTGTTGCAGATTAAAACAGTATAGAATAGTAGAAAAATTAATATATTGTTTTATTAATGAACTAATTTTATTCAAAGCAAGAATGATTTTATTTAAACTAACTTACTACTAATGTCACTTGTTGTTAAGTGACGGTGAAGCCGTCGATGGTGAAGAGTTCATGTATTTGACCGCCCTTACACAGCAATGCTGTTATGACGCCAGCAGTGGTAACTAATGAGGCGGGTTGGAAAACCCATATCACCATCAAAACTATTTCTCATATGACCACGGAACAAAAACTGAAACATTCTTGTTAGAAGACGAGCTGGAGAACATTTTGTCTCGCAGCTAGTGAAATTATGTTAATGAAAACATTTTAAGTCTAAAAGCAAATGGCAAATGAGATAATAACAATTATTGTTACATGTCACTATAGTACAGGCTGGAAAACTCATCATTAGGCACGTCTTGTCTAAAATAAATGACCGAGTACAAATCGACAAGGTTTGTGTACCACAAATATCATTAAAATCCCCTTTCCTGTTAAGTGTAATTTTATTTTTATTATCTATTGCTGTATCGTTTGCAAAAATACAAAATTTGTGAAAATTTCAACTTTATACTAATTAAGGTTCGTAAGATAGATAGACAGATATATGGACGGTTAATCTTAAGTGTTCCGTTTGTCACCCTTCATGACGCTGTTCTTTAACGATTTACATGAAACGAACATTGTATTACACAGTTCATAAACTTCATACACATCAAATATTAAAACAACAACATCCAATATTAAAACAAATCTATTGTAAGATTGTATTAGTCACTGTTTGTATTTACGAATTTAAAACAACGCGAAATCCTGTTTGGTAATACTTTAGTATACTAAGATGAACCTTAACTCATTCTTAAATGTTTAACTTTTGAAATAGTCACTATATTTGAAAAGAGTTTCATGAAAAAAAAAAAAACTATATAAAAATGTCATAATTACTGTATAAAAGCTACGAAATAGAAATTTCCATTTATGTTCGGTTAATACACTTACGTAGTTTAGCCGCAAACAAAGCGGACCAACAAACCTTTTTCGAATAAAAGATTCTTCTTCTTGTTGCTTGCATTCGACATACGCCAAAGCTTTTACGATATGGTTACGTTTCGGCGATACTTTATTTTTAAATTTAAATTTAACTTAAAATCGCTCGAATTTTTTTACGTTATTATATATACATATATATATATATAT
>DWQX01004825.1:0-14190 GCA_018245475.1 Pharmacophagus antenor
ATATATATATATATATACATATGAATATTATTATTGTGTATTATTTGAAAGATTAGTTTCTATGTAACTACAAATCGAAATTATAGGCTAGTCCATTAAACAATGGGTTTTTTTTTTCGGTAATATTTATAACTATTATGGAATGTTACACTTTGGCGAATATTTCATTTTGTATTATTTATAAGGACTCTTTCTTATTTCATAACAACACGCACTATTAATATAGAATGAATTTACTTAACATGTTTTACGTTTCCTATATATTGTGGTAAAACAGACCAGGTAAGGATTAAAGTTATTAATACCAAAACTTGTAAGCTATTTTATAAGAAAAAATAATTGGAATTTAAGTACATAATAAGTACATTTAATTTAAGTATAAATAATGTGTACTTTAGTAATTTAATTTATAACAAAATGTTAAGTTATGAATATTCGTAAAAGTTTATGAAAATTGTCTTAGTTTATTCTTTTGATATGGGATTTAATATAAGCAATCATGGATTTATAATGTTGTTAAATAATTTTATTATATGTACGTAAAACAAAACACCTCATGTATTCAAGAAATATTGTACATTGCTTTTTATTTTACATAATTTTTATGCTTATTTACAAATACTAGTATTGAGTAATGTATATACTCGTTTGTACTCAAATAAACACCACTATAAACATACAAAAAGAACAAAAAAAAATATTATTAATAAAATAATAAGTATTATAGCATTTCCAGTAGTGAAATATTTTGTTTAACATAAATATATATTTTTTTTATTATTTACTCGATAATTTGATTGAGATTACTGGTTTACTATTTTTGAGCATTGCACTATTAAACACATAGATTAATCTACAAATCACCAAAGACCTTAAAGCACGCAAATAAATAATTCTCTTTTCGGGGAAAAAAAAAACTTTTCACTTCCTTCGTAGTAAAGCGGTTGTGACACTAGATTTACTGATTCAATTCCGAAGCTGTGTTAATAGTGGAGTCAAGTAGATAAATCTGCAACCACAACAGTATTGCTGAATTACGGCTGTCGACGTATCTGAGTCTCACACTATCATTCTATGGCGGTTTCGGCTATATTGTCGTTCATATCATGTAAAATTTTAAAAGAGCTCATTGAAGATTTAGCAATGCAAATGGCTGCAGGCGGTCAACGCAAATCGTATGAATCTATAATATCACCAATTTTACCAGTCTTTTATTTTTATTATTATTACTATTCAAAGACTTGCCGCCTGATCACGAAAAGAATTAATTCTAGAAAGTTCCCCATTTAACATGCTTAAACATTATATTATTCGAGCTTTTCAATTAATGTGGCGTTATACTGGCCGCTTTGACGATGTGAACAACTTATTGTTGGTGCCGCCATTTAAATAATTACTTTTTCGTTTGCACAAATTAAGCTACCAAAAAATATTTTCGCATAGACACAATTAAAAATTAAGTTGTCATTAACCTAATTACTATAAGGCAATGTAAATATATAAATAGATATAAACCAAACATAGAGTTTAATAAACACGATAATTTTAAAATTCTATGTGTATAATGATAGATATAGCAACTATTAAGATTAGTTACTACATATATTAATATAAAATTAACAAATAAGAAAATAAGTTTAAAATGTAAGACAAACTTAACTCTTTAATCTTACGATTTAACTTATTATCATAATTTAAGATATAGGTAGTTATAGGTGTTGCGTACAGAGATGCATCGACGGATAACTGTACTACTAAACTTTCTTTTTTATTTTGAAATTTTTACCAATTAATACGTCTTGTTAAAATATCTCACCGTATTAATTTCATAGTAATGCAAATGGAAATCAATTACCACTGATCATCATGTTGACTAAAAAAATTAAATCTAATGTTATTCACAATAAATTTGTCCTCTTTGAAATGTTCTACAATATCTAATTTTGCTATCTATCCTTTCAAAATGCTGCTAGTGAAAAAGAGAGCATAAATTATAAATCGTTTAATACGTGATACAATGAAACACGTGGTGGTTTTATCTCATATTTACTCAACTTTATAATTGTTTTAAAACATTTTTGATAGTTTTGTATTAAATTACATTATTATTTCTTAATGCGTTTTCTCCAGCATCTTATAAATCTATAGAATGATAATTAATATTTTATAACTATATCTAATCAATCTGCACCGGTTATATATACTGATACAGTTTAAACTACTTGATTCACATCTATGGCCTTTCAGAGATTGTAGGCAATCACCAGTTTTTATTTCTACATGTGTTATTAAATTTAACTTGGATTTATTATTATTATTTTCATAATAAATTATACAGCATTAAGCGGTGTGCCTCTGTTCGCAACGAATAATTTTTTGGTTCGTTAAATTTTTTGTTTTACAAACGCGTTCGACACTGTAAGGAAAAACACCAATATTATTAAGGAAACCTAGATATAAGAAATAGATTAGTTAATTGGATAATATAATTTAAGCAATTACGATAGTTTTATAGATAGTATTAAAAATTATTGTACGTAGATTGACATCGGTGAAAACGTAGACGTGGAATGACCGGTGCATAAATGGTCAAATAAAAATGGGAAGAAAAAAAATTGTGAAAAAAAGTGTGAGTGAATTGTGTAGTGAATAATAAACACAAGTAAGTGAGATCGTCTTAATGAATTTAAAAATATTTGCATGTTTTCTTATGTATGAAACATTATCATGTGTCAGAGTAGATTGTCTGTTAGTGCATAAATGCAAAAACAACTATATGAAACATTATTGTGACTACTCTGGCTTTTAACACGTTTAAAATTACCTTCTTAAACGTATAATGTACGTGGTATGAAATTAGTTTAAAAAAAACCTTTAAAAAAATCGGATTTGTACATATAAAAGTCGAATTTATAAATTGTAAAGGAATGCATAAATGTAATCGTAAAAAATGTAATCAAATATTGAAATTCTTAGTAATTATGTGATAGAGCTACATATCTTCTTTGCTCAGGTGTTATAAGGGTAGCGTAAGCGATAATTGACCGTACGTGTGGTTTTGGTATCACAGGTTCGCTAAAACTGTGGACAATATTATTTTGTCATAACCGCGAAGCTATATTCGTAATTGGAAAGTCTCTTTCTTTTATTATGCGATTAAGTTACTATGAATGTAATAAATAATTGTATGCTTCATAATATACATTTGAACTATCAAAACTGTACATTACGCCTATGAAAGTTATTCGTGTACTACTTTAACGAGTTATTTTCGACTAGTACGAATTATATAATACAATTATAGAGCTTCGACATTAATCGAGTACACAATGGTAATTATTATAAAAATATTATAGTGATTATCTTGACGTTAGATGAATGTGATATTTCTTTTTCTACAATCTGCTTTGTACAGTCTCGAGCAAAATCCGAATTATGTAAATAACTATACTTTCATAGGACGATGTTTCGAAATATACATATATATATATTGAAAAATGTAATTATTGTGGTGGTTAAAAGATAAAATCAATGAATGAAATGTTTGGAATAATAAATATAAAAAATAAAACGTCCTTTCGATATCTATAATGTGTCTACTATATATGCTGATATAATGTGTCTAATCATAAACTTGAACGTAACTTGTAATATGATGAGAACTCTTGTGTACCTGTAGTTTAAGCATGGAGTTCATATTTGGAACTATGCATTTTTATCACCGATTCGTCGGTGATATAATTTGATATATTATACGTAGTATTATGAATGTTTTAGAATAAATTCACAACGTGTAACGTACTAAATGTTAAAATATCATATAATCAATTAGTTTAGGTAAGGCGCTTATCCGCATATCTGAATTTTGTGCTGCTTTTTAATAACTTATATGCTTATGTATAATCGAAACTCTTTGTTCTTCTGTCTTAATTTTTTGGAAACAGTTTTTCACGCCATTTTTTCTTCGCAAATGCGTATAAGCGATAATCTCTTATGCAGTCTATTCATTTCCTCCGCATATTTATATAGCTTCTTAGACGTCATAAGCGTATCATCCCTTTAAAATTATTTAATACGTCGCATATTTTTATAGAACATCCAATTACCGGGAGGTTGTCTTAAGGAACTTTTACTACAATATGACTATACAAACAAAGTAATTATTGCGACCTGTTTGAAAACAAGGGAAAAAGTACAGATTGATCTTTAACCTTCGAAAATGCGAAGAATCACAATAATATAAGCCCATAGGACAATGGAACTAGAAACAATCTTCGCATATAATCGATTAAATCCCGTCGCAAGTATTACTAAATTAAAAAAATATATTTTACGTAATTCTCAATGATACATATAAAACTCTTATGACGTCTAAAGTGGAGAAATATTTATTGTATAATTTAAAAGTTATGTAATAAGTCGTATTATGTAATTTAAATTATTTCTTGTTTAATAAACAATTTATTAATGAATGTATTAGTAATTATAAAACTGTGTTTAGGTTGACACACGTATGCTTATTTTGTATAATTATAAAAAAATCTATTTCTTAGATAAGCTCTCTGAAATAATGTCACTTTGGTCGTTTATTGAAAAATTTTATGCAGATGTTATTTTAAACATGTTTTAATAAAGATATATTGCTATTGTGCTTACCATATTTCGTGTTTTATGCAAATTATATTCAAAGTTGTGCTTCATTTTATATATTTTAATCGGACTTCAATGTATGCTTTGCAAATGTAATAAAAAAAATTAAAACCTACCGATTTGGCTATCATTTAAAACTTCATTATATATAAATTTTCAATTGCAACTATTGTTAAATGAACATAATAATCTTCACTTTCATTCAGTTAAGAATCAAACTCGAAACCTTTAAATCACTTTTTTTGTGCAAAATCAAATGTTGCCGCAATAAAGTTTATATTTTTTGACTTCTGAAAATTAACACTTCTTGCAATCTTCTTGCTTTTTCGGTTAACATCCCTTCGATGTGTCAATCGTATTATCTTTTCCCCACACCAGACGGACTAATATGCTGTAATATTATCATTGAATATAAAAGTAACAAGAAAATGGCTGTGGTTGAATCCATCTATCGGTGTTTAGAGCAGCGTTTCCCAAGGTGGGGCACTTTTGCCATAATGGCGGCCAATCAGCGATTTGTTTTAAAAAAATTCTAATAATATTCATTGCATTTTTGGTTTAGTTGTTTTAGGGGGCATTGGATTAAAATTTCTAGGGTCGAGGCGAAAGTGTGGGATTTATAACTAATTATTAATATTTATTTTGTTTTATGTTTTATTGCTTTTTATTGCTTTATTGTATTTCCGATTACTAATCTACATAATTTTAGGAAAATACTTCGGCTATCATCCTCTCTTATTATCAGCGTGATGTTTCTTACCTCGATCTTCTGTTCCATTATTAACTCACTTTCAAAACGCAATAAATAAAGTAGCCTTGTAAATAATGCAGTTTTAGGTTAAAAATATAATAATTAGTAATAAACGTGTATAGTCGACGAATTCAAACAAAAGGCGCCTGATGGTAAAATAGAGGCAAATATTATGACAGTCGCTAATCCACCGCAGTACACCAAGGCGCCTTACTGTGCTTCTATACCATTATACTCTCTTTAGAAGAAAGGATTTGGAAAAGCAATTAGAAAGCAAGGAATTAATGACTAATTTATCAACAATAACAGCTTTGTGCCGATCTTGCTTCTTGTTATCTGTAAAGTAATCTAAGTAAATTTACCTTTGTCAGTTACTTGAGTAAGTTTTTCACGTCCGTACATTCAAAGAGTTGTCTTCGCTGGAATAAATCAAATGGAATTAAACATTTTAACTGTAAAAAAAAGTTACCCGAGTTTTAGCAAACTAGGCGCGAGATTACGGTTCTGTGAAATATGTCAGTCGCTTTGTTTGCAAATCCGGGGAACCTTGAAAAATTATACGCAGATAACAAAAGGTCGCTTGTGACAGAATCTTACGTATTCTGCTTCGTGTTGCCTTCTAGATACAGTTAAAAGTATAAAGACACCCTTCATTAGTTAGTATGTGTTCAAATTGTAAACGCTTATGAAAGAGGGCAATACCTAGGGGATGAGAAAATTGATATTTTCGACATGGTTTGCTGGAGAAGAATGCTGAGTATACTGTAGACGGCATTTTGGTCGACTCAGGTCTTTTTTATATAAGAAGAGTAGACTAACGAGCGAACGGTTCACCTGAAAGTGATTACCGTCGCCCATAGATCGTCGCAACGCTATGGGAGTCGCAATTGCGTTGGCGATGTAAGATTCAGATCATCTATTAAACGGACCGATCAGGTCAAGGCTGCAAGAGATATCTCCCTATGACACGATTGTGACAGAAGAGTGGTGATAAGTAAGGAATGGAGGCTACTATTAAAGCAGGCCAGGACGGACTAGTAGGCCTTTTCGGCAGACAGCTGTTTGACTGTCTCCGTAACGCAAGGGCTTACTGATTGCTTTGTGGCGTGGACGTTCCGGGTAGAATTAAAAGGTCACAGGATTAGTGAAGTCTGGATGATGGTAGGGTTTTTCGAACCCGTTTGTCTAGCTATCACTCATAGGCGTGTCTGCAGAGCGAGCCCAAGGACTTATATAGGCATGTAAATTACAATACATTTCATTACGTTAATTTTTTCGTTATGCTCGCTAAACATTTGCAAAGTTTAGGTTGGGTAAGTACAAAAGTAGTCTTTCATTTACTTTCATATTTACGGAATGATAGCATGAATGATGTGATATGATAGAGGTGACGTAACTGTCTCCTCTATCACATCCCAATGATATACATTAGTATACGAGTACATGTACAAAGCAATTTTTCGCACCATTATATTTGCACTCGAGATCGAGTGTTGTAAATGTAAAATTTTTAATGTATACATATATATTTCACATGGGAACGGTGGGAATGCGCTCAAAGTCGTACGTAGAGATAGCTACGGAATTGATCAGACACAATTTAGAACGAAGAAGTCCCTATAAATTCAAAACTTACATCGACTACTCACAGTTGATTACACGTTTAGCGCTTAAAATAAACATCTCCTTTGACTTCTTCAGTTTAGTCGATCACTTACGGTCTTCTGCAATTTGGTTCAATGGAAATTTACGTCATTAAAAATAAACTCAACATTTTTCTTCCAAAAGACCTTGTGGCATTTTTTGAATAAAGGTTTAATTTACAAATAATATCTTTACTGAGTGCGACTGTGGTCAAGCGCTGGCCTATGTTGAAGAATAAAAAAATACTAGAATACCTTTTTTTTTAATTCATTATTTAACAGGTAACGAATTACATTTGTAATATTACCACGACGAATAAGCAAATATTCAGCGAAACAATTCCATTCTACTCGTAAATGTAAAATAATTTGACATGGGTATCATATTTTTATTTAGCTATAACCCAAATGGTAAAATACGTTTGAAGTGAATTAGATTTCGGTATAAAATAAGGGATAAATTATGTTTACCCGACTTTTAGGGAAATTTCAAACCTAAAAATAGAACATTTCAAAAATTATTTTTAATTATTTAATTTAGAATTCGTATCATGTCCAGTTGTTACACAATACGTATTACAAAAGTATGTAGGCTATGCCTCGACCGAAACTCGGGATGACGTATAAAGTAAATTTTCGCAGAATTTTATTATACAAGTTTAAATCTACTTTTATGTTTCACTGTAAAAGTAGTAGTAGTTACAGATATTCGCTTATGAAAAAGAAACATGGAATAAATAATTAATGTACAGAAATTTCCATTATAATTTAAATTTGTATAGTGTAATCGTAACCATCTTATATACCCAAAACGAATGATTAAGAAGACTTCGTCAGAAAGCTTTTTTACTATACATTGTAGGTAGTTCTTTCTATAGATATTTATATGCCAAAAATAACACATTATCGACTGGTGATGAAAAAGAAATACCCTCATTTTATCGTGTTTTTGTCGATAAAATTTTTACAGCACAGATTTTTTATATTTAAAAATCAATGAGTAGAAATAAGGAACTGAAAAATCATATGAAAGTTTGTTACTCAATAGGCTTGAGCTACAAAATTCAAAATAACGGGCTAAACGTGTGCGAGCGGCGACGATGTAAACCCTAAATATCGGCAACCGGTCGATAAAGAGTTAAGAAATAAGTTTTAAGTTATATATGCACAATAAACTTTTAAATACCACGCAATATCTTTTAAAATGAAAGGTTAAAAAAAAATTAAAACGTAACAAAAATTTAATGCAAAAATATATTGTAAAACGAGTTTTCTGATAGACATTTCATAATAAATGGCTATAATATACTTCTTATTGACTTGAGGTCAACTAATCAACTTAACTGCGCTGATTACTTTGTGCTTTGATGTGCTTGCTCCCATCTCCCACGTAAACACGAGTACGTAATACACGTGTGTTTCTATAGCCTACGTAACGTATAAGAGGGTAACTTGGCACACATACCTTGATCCGAAAACCTTTAACCTAACACGCTGAACTAATTTGTACTGTAATGAAAATGCAAAAAATTTCGATTTGATTTGATTCGTGTGCGTAAATACTCATATAATGTAATTTAATCATAATAACAGGATAAGTTAAATTCTCGTAGATACCATGAATCAGATTAATGGTAATAACGGTTTTTTATGACTTGTGGCCAAAACATTTTTCTTATTTAAAATGAAAAAAAAGGAAAGACAGAGGGAACATTTTTATTTAACATTCTTACACAAATTGTTACAAAAAGAAACAAGTTACAATGGAAAAAAATGTTATTGCGATATGATATTCAATAGGTCTCCAATCAATTCACGCTGCAGCGCTGATGTTACATGAATCCTTCACTAGAAACTAAAGGTTAACTGGCCATCCGGCGTTGTAACTATTGACGTTAATATGGTAAAGAGGTGTATCATTTTATTATTTATTTATCGGCTAATCAGAAATCAATGTTTACATAATATAAAAACGAAGCAATATCCATTTACAAGTTTTCCCTATTAGATATGACCTTGTATCATTTATAACTGCTTAACGTGAATAAAGTTCAAGTAACAAACAAGTGATATTTAGAAATAAAAATTAAAAAAAAATGTAAAATTTAAAAGAAAAGCTAAGCTATTCTTTGTGTACTTCTATCTAGACATAAGAATAAATAATTAAGTAGTTGTCACTTTATACGTTACACAAAATAAAATAAAATAAATAAATGTTCAATCTTCTGAAAATTTTCGAGAACTAAAAAAAAGATATATTAAGTTTGATTCTTATTCCATGAATGCTATCGGCAAATATGTCCAACTCGTTAATATTTATTAATTTATTGAGAAGGGTTGGTGGTATTTTAATACTAGCGCAGTATGGAGGTTATAGATTTCGTAACAAAACGCCTTTCTTATGCACAGGAGTACCGTATCATCGGAGGAAATACCGGCATCTTTCGTCATTGTAACGTCTGAACAGAAAACGTCTTATATGAAACCTAATATTTAATATTTTTCATCGGTTATGAGCTATCACGACCTCGAATTCACCTGATATTAAATAACATTGAGGCCGTTGGTGGTTGAAGTGTGTTCTCCCAGAATACTTCTGGCTTTCACATTTATGAGTGCCGAAATACAGCAACTCTATTGTTGCGGCAGATTGACATTGCGGGTGAAAGCTAGTCAAAACAGGGTTTGGGATATCCCTGCCACCATTCAGACTTCTGTATGCCTGTGGCCTGGAAATGGAACACGAGACCTACGCGTTACAAGGCCAGCCGTAAACCACTGCACCACGCATATAGTCAAAGTACCATATCTATATTTAGGATGTAAACGAAAGTATTTTTGTTTCAAATAAGAGCAGCAATCTATCATATAGGATTAAGCTGTCTAGACGCACTCCCACGTAAAAGGTTTTTCTGTTAATGTTGTAAAATGCTATTTTACAATTTATTTATTTTAAGCATATATACGGGATACCCGTATGATTGAATTAGTTACGTCATTTTTATGGGGTAGTTTTAAGTTAAATTATTTATTATATTTTATTTAAATCAAAGTAGAGTATAGTGCTTAAAACGCACTAAGCTGTGGCAACTTTTATGCCTCCCATTCCGCTGCCGGCTACCGAAGTGCGCATGTATTTGTCTACTTAATGTAAACTCGCCGTTTTGTGCTGTAGTTGGTGCGAGTTTAAAATAAACTTTACTTTACGCAAACACTACGGTTACCATCTGTAAGCTTTAATAATGTTGAATGTTTTTTCACTTAAAAAAAAAGTATTTTTTGTTTTCCTCTTCAATAATTCAAACGTTCGGGAATGTTCGATGATTTCCTACATCTCAAATCAAGTCACGTTCTTTCAAAGTATTTCGACCGCATATGCATTGCGACAAAAATGTTATGAACAATTCTGTAGTTTATTTCAGAAGCACTGATAATTATGGCCTCTTCGATTGGGACATGATACCGAACCCCAGTAATTTTATAAATATATTTTGTTCAAACTCAAACAGAAATATTTATTGTTGATCGACTATAAATTAAATTTTGTTTCGGATAATTAAAAAATATATATTTTTTTTAATATTTTTAACCTAGACTTGATGCATTCATTTTAAATTATCCTCGATACAAATTAAATAACAATATAGACATATTAATAAAGGAACTTTGGAATTTCCATAGACATTTTATCTTACTTTTTCCAAATTTATATTTTACACGAGGGAGTTACATTTCTTGTTTAAACATTTTTTTCTTCGTTAAATCTAATCATACTCGAAAAAATATACAAGGGCTAAAAATAATCAAACAGGAAGATTTCTCCGGATGATATATAATCCCTAAAAAAATCTTGCAAAATTTTTATACAACGATTTTAAGGAAGCAAAATATGGTAAGTTATTAACTATGCCAAGTTTTGTGGAAAATCTAAACTAGTAGTAATCTGTTATTCTTAGCAACGGTTTACCCAGACGTTAAAAGAAAAAAAAACTTAGGGATTACTTTCTTTTTCTTTAAAAACTAATTATTTTATCTTCGATCTAATGATACTAATTTCTTCGAACGATAATGGGAGAACGTCTTTTAAGTCCTCGTAAAGTTTCTCATTTTTATGTTTTATCTTTGAATAATGAACTCGAATATTTCTCCCCCGTTCCGTTTCTCATTTCAAATAATAGTAATTTCATTATTAAAAAAATAAAATTAAAATTGATGTTTAGTCTTAAAATTATTTAACTGGAAAATAAAGGTCTTTTAATAGAAATAGTTTGTTACCAAAATCTCTTTACAACATGTTTTTCTTACTCCTAACAAACCACGAAATATTTTGTGTGCCAAAAGATTTTCACGAATAGCAAGTTAACATTTTTCGTATTCACTTTTTGATGGTACTCGTTTACGGAATCATTCAATTAATGTAACAGAGATCGTGGCGTGTGATTTTAATGAATTTTCGGCTGCGCTTTTATTTCGGTGTTGCTTTTTTGGTATTATACATTAGCAGAAGAATAATTTTTGGTTTTGAAATTAAAATATTGAAGATTTATATTCATCTGATGTTTAATAAGCTAATTGAAATGAGAAACTAAATTTGAATTAACGAAAGAGGTGATTTTGTCCTGCGATCAGATATCAGGTGAAGATATGAAGCTATTATTAGCGTTATCGCCTTACCTTTCGTTGTATAATTTCTTTCACTAATAAAGAAAAAACTAATCTTACCATTCTTATTCACATTAACACGAGTTAAACACATTGTTCATACCAATTCTATAATATAACAAAAAGTGTTTGTTTAAATTTTATGAACCGTAAAATGTGACGAACACTGATTCAACGTCCAGACGTTAATTAATGTTTGCGGATTAATTCGCTGAATTCATGTCCTTTGTACTACGCCCATTAAATTCTGTAGTAAAAACATTCCGCCCCACATTATATTTTAGTAGTTCTACGATGTCGAATGTTCATCATTATCGTAGAACTAACATGATAATAGAATAAACAACAAGATATTTTAAATATACCAATGATATTTAATAGTAATTTAATCTAACTGACGTACGGTCTAGTGATTATGTAACCGTAAAAAAGATAGAGGAGTAATTTCCCGGATTATGTTCAATCGTTTAGTGCTTTATGTATACAAGTCCTGTCGTTTCGTAAAATGAATTCTTATAATAAATAATCTCGAAACATTATTTGAAGGATTATTTTTACTTATTGACAAGTTGTAACAGATCTCGTAGAAGTAAAAAATTATTGGGCGCTTGGCTGAACTGTACAGTTTTCTTTCAGTATTTCTATCTTTAAGTAGATATGTACTTTTCGGTAAAAATAGTAATTTACAATACAATAACATCAGCTGTTCTATATAAAAGGTAAATAAAGGATGTGTACTAAATTAATAAGCGTACATACAGCTAGCTACGTACGTACGTAGTAGTCTAATTTGCAATACACCAGTATCTGTATTCATTATTCAATATAATGTGTCAACGGTACAAATGCAGTTGCAAATATTATTTGATACTATATCATGAATTAATTTAGAATAAGGATAAAATGAACAGTATACAAAACAATTTTCCAAATATCCAATAGAACAGTCATCATACATCAATATCACAATTATTTATTAATTAATGTATATCTTATATATTATTAAAATTTTTTCCCAATACGCATCACGTACGTTAGTCGAACGTAAAATTATACACTAAAAAAAATCTTCCATAAAATTAACAAAGCCTTGGTATCAATCGGTATTGATACTTAAGTTAAAATTTTTACTTATTCACATCATTGGTCATTCGTTATTTTAAATAAGACTAGTAGATACAAAAGCATTGTAATATAGGTAGCTTAAACAGGAGAGGTAATCAATCACTTGAACACTGCGTAACGATCACATTAGTCTCCGATAGAAACGACTTATCTACACACATCTAAACATACATTAGACAAAACACTCTGAATTTAGATAAATCCATTCATTCTAAACATAACAAATGCAGCAAGAATATGTTATCGTAAAATGTAATAATGATATAAAATAACACGTTACCAGAAATATCATCTATCCGTAAATCACACAAAAAAATATTACTCTTAAGTCCAAAGGAATAAAAATATAATGAAGAGAAGCTACTATGTTTACTGCACCGCCACAAAATAGCCGTAGCTCAGCGCCAATACCGTCACGAAGATGACAACGCACTTGTTTTGACCGCCACTTGGTATCCTGTCAATGTGTTGTGTACATTTATTATGTTAGTTTTTCTAAAATTACCTCATACATTCAGTTGTATCTTAACACATCAGGCGAAACATAAGTCTTTGACAGATAAAAAAAAATATAAAATTCTAATATATTAAATTATCTATATAATATAGAATTATCACGATCATTAAATTTAAATGATGAAAATCGTATTTTAAAAGATACAAATGAATAGGTAGCTTGTTTCAGCATTTTTTCTCATCTCCATTTCCCAATACACTTCTGTTAACCGTTTCACATTTTGAGCAGTTGTATTTTCAGCCGTCGGAAAGTAACAGGTTCTCAATTCGAGGCAAATCTTTTTTTGTTCCTTCTTTTAGGGGTCTGTAATCAAATATGACACGAAACCCTATTAATAATCCCCCGCTGTCCGTCCGTCTGTCTGTCTGTCTGTTAGTCTGTCCGTTTGTCAGCGGGTTCTATCACATGAATCGTTATAATTAGAAAGCTGTCATTTTCACAGATTGGATAATTATATTACTGCTACAACAATAAATAATAAAAATAAAATAATAACATTATCTTGTATCGTTTATGGTACAGAACCATTCGCGATGCGAACCCAACTCGAACTTGGCCGTTTCTGTATGACCACGCATAACTCTTTAATTAGAGTGCTCTTCAAAAGAGGCCATCCTTAGAAGAGCGCGATATGCACCTAATGGTAAGTGATACGCTTATTCACAATAAACTTGTGCTTGTTAGAGTTTTATTACGGAATCATATAGGTCTTTTAATTTTGAGACAATTTGATTAAACTGTCATATAGTAATAACATCAGCTACACCACCGCGACTTTTTACTCAATAATTTAGATTAACGGTCAAGTTGAGTTTAAAATAAATATATATAAATATATATAT
>DWQX01004826.1:0-14181 GCA_018245475.1 Pharmacophagus antenor
TAACGTTATTTTTGTAACTTGGAGTTAAAAGGTTCAGTATCTAGGTCACAATAACAGTGAAGTCTGGATGGCTTTTCCGATCACGCCTAGTTAGCTACCACTGTCAATATCAACCTACCGTCATAGCTGCTTTGTTGTATTTTGACAGACAGACATTAGAGAGTGGCTTAGGCGAGCACCCTTCAACATTTACGACTTTTGACACTCAACATCATATGGAATTGAGATCAAGTGTTAGCCCACGTTTAATAAAAATATATATTATCCTATTCAGGAACTTTTAACTCAAAACCATTGTCTTTAACTTTTTGTTGACGATAACCAAAATAGGATTGATTTATTTCAGGGAACTTTACGGCCACTCTCCGATCGTAGTGGCGGTTTGTTTATGAAATAAATTTCGCAGTGGAACCAGACCTGCCGCAGTTGAGTCGGGAGGTGGTTGGAAGTGAAAAGTTGCCGCGAAGCCTTGCCCTGGTGTCGCTGAGTTCGCGGTGAACTGAAGTAGAAGCGACGGTCCGGTTGAAAGAACCTCGTACCCTGTAATAAAGGAAAACAAGCGCTATAATATTTTTCTTTAAAATTAAAAATGAAATATTTTATATTAAAAAGTTAACTTAGTAATAGAAAATTAGTACATCAAATGTAAATTTAATGTGAGACTTAATATGTTTTCAACTGACGCTAATGATGCTTAAATTTAAGTAGACAAGGTGAAGTAAAATGAGTAGTTACCTCAGTTGCAGTGACGTGCTATTGGAACCGTGATTTTTTTTCTTATTTTGTAATTAAATTTTACTAAAATTACATATAACAATTTATTAGAAAGTTTTTGTTCATATAAAACTCCTTTCTGTTCGTACGACTTAAAATTTTTATAGCAAAAGCGACGATGAATGCAATTAGTCCGCTTTGAGATGGTATACACCAGTTTATAACCGTAATATGTTCATTTTGGATTTTTATACAACACTATACTGTGGTCGCTGTACCGTTATGTAAACTACATTCTTAATTTGAAAAAAAATAGAAAATGTTTAACAAAAGTTTGTAATATCGATCGAATAAATCGAAATTAAAATTATGCGTCACGACACTAATGATCTAGTTCCGCACTAATCGGTTCTTTTCGAGCCAACGCCCTTTTCAACAAAGGCAGTAGCAGTGGTCCTTACCTTCTCAGTGCGAGCAATGCGGCAGTGCATGGTACGGCATTATAATTGACCCACCCCCTGTCTAAAAACCAAGGCTGCATCATCACCTTTAAATATAGGATATCTGCAGAAATAAGCATTGCAGTGGTATAAATATAGACTGTCTCTGATGATACAGGTAGCAGAATCTTCTCTTAGGATGTAAGAAGAAGAGACGAGATAGGCATTAATAGTAAATTAATGAAAATGAAGATGAAGGTTCCAGTGGCGTCACTGCCACTAATAGAAAAGCCCGGCATAATCTATGCAATAATGTACATTAATCAATTACACGTGATACTAATTCTTATAGTGGTTCCTAAGATATAAGGGGAAAGAAATTATATCATAATATGATATTTTATTATATAGATTTACATTTAAAAGTTTGGACTTGTTTTACCGGAACGTCTGTTATACGGTTGTGTCCCTTATCAGTATTACATTAATACCACACGCTAAATGGTAATTTTTCTTAATAGCCGCCTTCTAAACTACAAAGACCTTAATGGCTGCGGTCGTTATCCGTCCACCTGACTTAGCTCTTAGTGAGCTTCTAACGCAGAACGCTGACAAAGCCATTTCTGCAAATGGCGGACCGTAAACTGTATTATAGTACCAAGTTATAGCATTCCAATAACGTACGAAGTTTATTCCTTCGGTATGGTATGGGGCTGGCTCTCAACGATACAGATGAGCGGATAGTAAAACCTTTATGCGGAACACAAAATCCGTCATAGACAATAATGTCTCATCGAATGAAACCAAATATATTAACAGTGTCTATATATTTACACATAGGAAGTTACGGTACATTTTATAGGTATAAGCAAAACTTAAAAACGAGTTACAATTTATCCATCCCCCGATGTCTAGGTACCATCCTTAATATCTATTTACCGTCATTATAGCATCGCTGTGTTCCGGCAGTCACACATGTGAGAGCCAGAAGTATTCTGGGCAAACACGCTTCAACATTTGCGACCTCAAAGTCACTTAACATCTCGCAAAATGTAAACCGGTTGTTACCCCATAATCGATAAAAATCTTACTTATCATCAAGAGGGATTGTAGTCAATGACTGACCTTTGACGAATAAAAAATAATAATAAAGTAACAGACAACGTCTGCAGGAAAATTGTTAATAAAATATTCTTTCAAGTTTAATAACAAAGCGATCGATTTTCTTCGTCCATGTACACTTCACCACTGCCGCCTTCCTGAATGAATAATACCGCGTCAGGGACACACCAGGCGTCTAGGAATGTCACAACAATTACCTTTCACATGTATTATTAAATATTAAATTGTCCTTACACTATTTTCGATTGTAAGCGTACAATTATTGACATTTTTAAGGCTTTGTTTTTACAAAGAACTTTATTATTAAAGGGATTTTTCATAAATTATTAACCACTATTGCCATATTTGCCATTGCTTTTTTTTTAATTTTTTTAAACTGATTGACTCGTGCAAATATAGCATAATTTCGTATGTTCCAAAATATACCACCATCAAGCATAAAAGACAACAATAATAGGTAAATGGTTTGTTAGTAATTTTTAATTATAATTAAACAAACTATTAGTCACTAACGGGTAATATAAGCTTCAAAAACGTATTTAATTATTTTGTTAAATATCAACTTTAAAACAGTTACCGATGCTAGTGCTTACACTATTGACGTTAGGCCTCTATTTATTTTAAATAATAAACAATAAATTAAGCAGTGACAGCCGTTTGCCGTCGCCCCAGTTGCGCTGAGCTGTGATTGCTAGACCACGCTTCAATACCTAATTTCTAGGTTTTCTGTATTCATACAATACCCTTAGTTTTGTGGCCTCTACTTTGTGAGACCTGAATGTGCAAATAAGACCCGCAAGTTTTGCTTCGTAAAAAGGCCGGATTGTGTCAACAATAAAGGGGTTTCAGTCCCTAAGTAATAAATTGCAATGGTCGCTTCTTTTTAGTGTCGGGAGTCTTTTGCGTTTCATTTATAAAAGAAATCGGACGTAAAGATTTTTTTAACTTCTTTCAATATTGTTAGCTAACCACATTTGTTCATGACATTCATTAGTTTTTTAACAAATCCTTTATGTACCTTTTAAAACAATTTAATTGATTAAACAGAATAATCATTGTTCCAAACATCTTTTATTTCACTTTTATGACTACTACCAATCAAAGATTTCAAAACTTCGGAATAAATTTAAAGAATATAAATGACAACGATGATAATAAGATAATTTTGTCTTAATTAATATCAGTAAAACGAAAAGGGAACAAAGATCGTCAAAATAAAAATAATATTATCCGCGGGCAGTAGTCTAGATTGCATTAGTGGAAAAAAGCGTGCAGGTGTAATTTAACGGATTGTCGACGCGACTGTAGTAGAACTTTCTTCGAAGCGCAAGCAATTCATCACGCAAGTTAGTTTTGCTCTAAGAATCTTAGCGAGTACTACTACCTTGGGGAGTATATTTTCTCGAAGTTTTCAGATTGGAACGTTCTCGAACAGTACAGCTATAAATCGTCCGCGATAAATATCTGCCAAGGTATATTAACTATATTAATTTTACCTTCTTTTTAAAAACTTCGAATTAATTAGTGAGCTATTGACAGCTCTGCTCGGAGTTTTTTTGTAGGATCGAAATAGAAACGAAGTGATGTGATCGAGAATCAAAGTCATCGATATAGTTCAACGGATAAGTATATTGAATTAGTAGGAGGCATGGCATAGGAGCCGCAGAGCCAAAACCTTTTGGGTAAACGAGTTTGTGAGTGGAGACCGGCGAACGCAGTGTAGGATGACTTCAGACAGTGGATAAGAGTGGCCAAAGATCGTTCTCAAAAGTTGGATAATTTGGAGAACACAATGTCAAACAGTAAACTGATAAAGGCTAATGATGATGATATATTTTGGTATCTTTTTTGGGTTGTTAGGAACCAAAATTATTCTGGACGAGTACGCTTCACCTTATACGGCATAATTTTCACTTAACATCAGGTAAAATTAAGGTCAAGTATTGTTCCCATTGCTGATAAAAATATATAAGTACGTATATTTTTCTATATAATTAAATAATGCTTGTTATTAATATAGTTAATGTTAATGAAAACCCCATTAACTGAACGATACCAATCACTTTTCTCATTTATCCAATGTTTAAATTTAACAAATAATATTAAAGTATCTACAATAGAAAAAAAAATGTTTTTTCTTTTAATTCCAAGTTTTCAGTTATACAAAATTTTTCGGTATAACAAAATATCGTATCTATATTTCACACATTATCGTGTCGTAGTATACCTTTTTTACGGACGTTTCCACTAGTATTTTCCTCCTGGGAATCTCTGTAGCAGCAGCCGGAGAGGTGCTTAATACACGTCACTATGAGATATTACATACCCACACTCGCTGCCTTCTTGTATCTATTTTCCCTATGATTTGTCTCTTGTATAGGAGCACTCATAAGACGCGAACAGAACCGAAAGGGATAATCTTTCGGTTCGCCTCGCAAATATTTCAGTGACCTTTACGTTAAAATACACGAAATTTTCATGAATATAAAATTGATGCAAGTATTTTTACAAATATTTTTTTTTAAACGAAAATAATTATGTTCGATCCACGATTAGTTTGAGTATCAGGTGAACATTCACGTCATATTGTGTAAATAATGTTTCATTATGGCTGTTAGACAGGTTTAGATTAAAGAAGTATTGATTATTTCTCTTAAGGTTATGTCACTTGTGAGAAACAATAATAAAACATTTTAAAGTTAACAATACACATAACGGACAGAAGAAAGTATAGGTAACAAACAATAATTTAGAAAATAAGATGCTTTATACGTCAAAACATTTTATATTAAAAAAGTAAATCGTAAAACTTTCTACAGATTTTTTGATTCCTGATTAATATTTTTTTATATATTACATTTATGTGGAAAATTGGAAGTAACAGTTAGACAGCTGTTAGATGCTTATTGTGAACGCCCTTCATGTTTTATGTCGATTACCTCATTTGCTGTCATATTATATTTCGATATTGAGCGTTCTGCTTATCATAAAAAATGAACTGTACACCATATTATAAGCTGTGAGCTAAAATGCTACAAATGTAAATGTTATGTTGAGCAGAGTACATGCGACAGCAAATATTAAAACTATTACATCTATTACATTTTTAAAGAAAATATGTCGTTGTTGTATTTGTATGCATTTTCGAAATCCAATTCACATATCTATATTACATTTATAATTTAGTCTCTTATCGACAAGGAATATCACTGGGAATATAATTAATATTTCTAATTTGAGGAACAACCATTTACCAAATAATAATAATAGACTATTTTTATCCATTTAATATAACCTAAATTTGAATGGTGTTAATCGCGGTTAGTCTTATTGACGTCCATTACAGCTTTACTGGACTCAAGGCTCTGAGCTGAATCACCTATACTCTGGTTTGTTATAATTTGTGCCACGTGTATAGATTCATAGCGCATTATTGGTTGCAGCTAATGTGGCACGTAATCACTGAATATCGTTACATTTAGTATATGGTTACAATTTGCTAGTGTAATTATCGTATGTTATTACTGGCCGCTTCATCGGATCACGCAGCATTAATTGATTGAATAACGTCGCGCATCAGCTTACCTGTCAGTTCATTACACAGCATGGCTATGGCTGGCGAATTGGGATCCCTGCCGTCGAAGACTTTGATGATGTCCGCACGCCGCAGGCAACTGGAAGTACAAGGCAGAATTGAAGAAACTTAGTCTTTTTTTATATCGGTTATGAGCTAACACAGGTCCGCTATTTTATCTGAGCTTAAATGACAATGACGCCGTAGATGGTGAAGCATGGTCGACAAAATACATTTGCATCGCACATGTATTATTACCGGAACACATCAATGCCGTTATGGTCTCTTATTGACATTTAGGGCGGAAACTAGCCAGGCGAGTTTGATATATCTTAACATCATCCAGTCTCTAGTCCTGGCGCCTGGTAAGCGAACCCGGGGTCTCTACATTATAAAGCAACCGATAAATTACTGCCACAGGACAGACAAAAATGTAGTTATGGCCCAGTAAGCAATCTAGTAACGGAAAAATGATGACGTTTTTAATTTAAAAATGTAATCTAATTCGAATTAAAGGATTATCATAACACGAGTATTACAATACTTTTGTTCTTTTACAAGTCTATTTCCATTACCTTTAAGACAATTAGTTATATCTCGAGAATGTATTAATAAACCCGTTATATTTCTGAACAAGGGGGCCTTGAATAAAGTCAATATCTGTTATCTTGGCTCACGATTCTGAACAGTTTCGCCAACGATTCTGGAAACGGTTAACGCATCAGCAGACCAAATATTGCTTTTTGAAGGTTCAATACCAGAGTTTAGGCCAACAGACACGGCTATGAGAAAATAAATCATCTATCAAGCATACGTTTTTAGTACACTACTGTACGGTGCTAAACGTGGAGTTCCTATAAAAAATAGAAATATAGTTTTTTGTTTCTTTTTCTTATTGCTTATGGGATAATAATTGGCCTCAATTTCACCTGATGTTAAGTGACAATGAAGCCGTAGATGGTAAAGCGCCTTCGCCCAGAATACATCTGGCTCTCACATGTATGACTCCTGGAACCCAGAAATGCTGTTATGGCTGCACATTCACATCGAGAATAGTTTTGAAAAACCCTAATACCATTTAGACTGGGAATTGAATCAGGGACCTCCATATTATAAGGCAAGCGATTAACCACTGTGCCACGGGGGTAGCCAAAATTAAAAAAAAAACTTATTTATACACGCTTTCGTCGTAATGTCTTGGCTTTAAGCTGGAGAAGCATTGTCACCAATGAATGTTTAAGAGCTAGTGGATCCCTGGTAGTAGCGTATAGGTTGAAACTTTATCGGTTGTCAAGAAAAACACTTCTCGAAAAAATCCCACGTGCTAAGCATTCGTTTAGCCAGCCTTTATTGCGTTTCAAAGATGGGATGAAAAACAACACGTCGCGACATATTCGCTTCCGAAAAAAACACCGTAAATGGGAGTTGGTAGCCAATGACGGAGCGGAGCGAAAAAAGTCGTTGCGTAATGTCAAGCTTGGTTTGATACACTAGCCAACAAATGCGCTTAGAAATATTAACACAATAACATAAACCCTCTATGATGTCCACGAGCGTCAGCATTGAAATATTTCATTACATTTGTTAAGCTTGCCTAGTCTCGGAGCTGCATATCTAGTTATTTGTATACACAAATGCAACATTTTAATTATTTTAATTATCTCATGTAGATGTTCAATCAAATTTTTATTTTCGTGAAGGCCAATATGTACCTGTTTTATCAATACACGTGTCTTAATAAAGAAATAAGTTTATATATAAAGATAAATTGTAAATGAATAATGAGTGAATTGAATATTTACGAATTGCATGGAGACCACGCAGTCGTCCGTGGTGCGGTTTCGCGGTTGCGGTCGGGCAATAATCGCCTACGACGGCTCATATATCAATCAGAGCGTTTAGGTGTAATTTAACGACATTTAATGCAAAATTCGACTCGAGGGCAAATGCTAATTATCGCTGGTAATGTCAATCGTACATTTCAAAGTCAGTTATAATTGTTTCTGATATTTTACATTAGTTTGACTTACGATTTTAAACAACTTTAAATAAATTTTCGGGTGTCCATCGCTTGTGTTTATAAAGTACACACGATACATTTTATTCCTCGACGTTAGAATACAGTTTTTTTAGTGATGGTAGGACAGTTTTTCATAACCCGTCGGTTGCCTGACGGATTATAGCCTGATTAGCTACCACCTTCAATTTCAACCTCCCCGTATAACAGTATTGCTGTGTTCCGACAGATATACACGTGAGAGCCAGATTATTTTGGGCTAGTACACTTCATCATCTACAGCATCATTTAAAAACATAAGTCATTTAAAATCATACGTTAATATTTCATTACTTGAGTGTTACTTAACATATAAAAACAATATATATAACGTATTCCTAAATTATTACTCGCTGAAACGTGTGTCGGTTCATTTCAAAATTTCACAGTCATTTCGCTATTTTTTTTCCAGTTTTTCGCATGAAACGGTATTTTTAAGATTAATTTGCATTTCATAGCACCATTGTGAAATGTAAATTCAGTTCAGAACGCAAACTATCATTTTTTGTCGCGAAATCTGTTGGCCACCAACAATTGCCATAAGTCATTGTGAGTTATGATAATAAGTAATAAAATGAACACAAAAATAATTTTAGTTTATTACATCGGTTCTCAATGCTTTTAATCAGTGGAGCAGTATGATATACTCAGTGTTCAGAATTTAATCTGATGATAATTGATTCGCTGTATCTATAACAACGTGTTGCTTTTATCTTTTTACACTATATAATATTGTTCTCTTACTATGAGAAAAAAGATTTCTTCCACAACATACGGTCTAAATATATAAATAAATTTATTTTTGAACGGTACATCATGATGTTCTTTATGAATTTAACAATTTCAAAAGCAATCTGATTTAATTACTCATTTTATATTATTTAAATTCACTATATTTGATTGTTACTTTTACATTTGCAGTCGTGCAAGATATAACAGCAATGAAATTTTTTATCTTCTCATCGAGCATAAAAAAGTTAAAATTATTTCAACGATGTCGAATCTAAAAAAATAATTACTTAGATGTTGAAATAAAAAACGAAGCAAATACCGCAATACAAATTCCACATATCGACTACTCGTCCTTGTACTAATGTCGTAATAAATTGATGTCCACGGTCCGAAGTTTGCAGACAATGTGTCATTTCATAGGGGCCGGGGCATGTTTGTCTTAATTAATTCCGTCTACAAAACAATAACATTACATTCGCAACGTCGAATAGTTTCGTTGTTACACTGGGGTTAATTTACCCACTTGTTTCTGTATCAAGCGGGCTTTCTGCATAAATTCTTGAATACAGGCGTTCCGGCTCGGCAGGACCAAGTTTGGAATTCTCAACTGACACTGTCGTGTAAGTACTTAGCTTAAATACTTTGCTGTAAAACGGCCGATAAATCGCAGTGAAAATAAGTATAGTTTCGAGTTTCGGTCTAAATAGGGATAGTTTTAATTGCCATTAGATCACGGTGAACACCTTTAAAGGTTTGAAGCGCAACCTTAAAACAATGAGTGCTTTAAGTTCACGTTAACGTTCTCCCGGCCTAGTGGCAGTACCAGCTTTTCTACTAAATCTCCTCCACTTTGCCTGATCTTCGGCATCATCCGACATGTCTCTTTCTCTTGTCTTTTTCTCTGATATGTCTGCTTTTAAGACATCCACAGATCAGATCAGAAAATATCCTACAGTATCATTGAACATTATAAAAAGTTAAGATCAAAGGTGTCTAACCATTGCTGATAAAACATGAATACATTAACAAAGTTTTCAGAATAAATCATAGATGTCTTTCCAATATTATTCAGTAGCAAACTTGTTTAGAAGCAGATATATAAATGAATAAAGTTAAGCCTATGAACAGTAAAAAAGTTTTCTTTCGGTTATTCAAAAGGACGTACATTTTATTGCGAATGTATATATATATTATGTATAGTATGTATATATATACATTCGTATGTATATACACATATATATAGATATAGATATATTTAAAAAAAAATTGCCTTTTTATTTCTTAACACGTAATGCTGAAAAGTGTATGTATTTGCATTTTTCTGTCGAAGTTCTTTTAACTGACGATTGTGTATGATTATTAATATATGGACTGTATTACATTAATCAATATTTTTTTGGATAAAATGTGGCTGATTGCTCCATAAATAAAATATTTCATTCAGCTATCTGAAGATCATCAGATCTTTACAAACTGAAGGCGATATTTAATTTAATTTTTATTTATGTTAAGGATATAGCAACATTTTGCAAAAAAATATTTGAAATGCGAATTCATTTCGTGAATACATTACGATTATTCTGATATACTATTCGATAAGCTGTGTTTTCATTTAGTTAAAGTAATTAAACTTGAAGTGGAAACACGTTAGTATTGTTTTAAATTAAGTTCGTGTTATCACAAAGTTTAATGTTTGCATGATCTTTGTTCAAACGGTATGATGATATTAAATTAGGACCGGATCCTACAAATGTGGAGTTTCTAACAACTGTACATGACGTATTTCATCACGCTATATTTACAATTGATAAACTTGTACATCCTTAGCATTAGATTAACATCCTGTTAGACGTAAAACTATGTATCTGTTTAGTCTAATTGGGTTTATAAAGCAGAAGAAAGAATAGCTAATATTCTCTTATGATATAGAATGGAATGGGGTAATTTATAAGTTTACTAAATGAACAATATCATATATTTTTTAATTATAATCCCCAATTGGAGTTGTATAAATAAGGCTTTCGTAATATGAAAATATGTACAAGATGAAATACTTTAGGCTTTAATCAAACCAACATTTCGCTTTAACACCAAATGGCCGGAATGCGAATTTCGGCCACAAAGCGGCACGCCCATGCATTATTCGGTTAATTAAACAAGTAGATATGGTTTATAGCTTGCCCTCATTAACGGAAGCGGCCGGCGCGCTTGTAACATTTATAATTCATTTTGTGCTAGCCAGGCCGCATTGTCGACGTGGGAATGCTAATTCAATCGCTATCTTATTATGTATCTGTTTCGTGCTGTAATGCGGATTGCTGTAAATTTTCTTAACACATCGAAAGCCACGTCTTTAAGCTTTGAATTTCGTATATTATTTGATTGAGCAATGTTTTACGTGTAAATGACAATTCGCCATTATATCAACGATGTAAATAATGAAAAATAGACACACGTTGACGTTTTAGCAATATTTTAAATGGTTAGCCGTCTTTAGGCGCCGGTCACGGGTTACCCCTATGACATTCAAAATGTTAGATTAGAATCTTTAGAATAATTTGTGTTTGTAACTACATCACTTCGATGTATCCTTAATATGTAAACATTTCAATTTTCAACGGCGCTTATTTGACTGAAATTTTTAGAACACTGTAAATCTTATTTCTAAGTTTTGGGGTTTTTATTCCAAATACACATCAAGTAGTACTTTAAGTGATAATATACTTTTTTTTTTATAATGAAGTAATGTTTAATACTGGCAGGGGTTCCCATTCAATATTTTGCTTACACTTAAGTTGTATATATAGATATTATGCTGATAAAATAGTGTAAGCTTGCGAGATCCAAAATCTACATACATTATGATTAACATGTATTTAAAAAACTAGATTAAAAAGATATAACGTAAATTTATCATAGATTTTGCGCGGACATACGTCGTTGCATATTGCCTCTTAAAAGTTACATTTTATTTGACAATTTTTATTCTCATCATTTTACTAAATATCATTTCAGGAAATAGCTTTTATGTGTTAAATAATGATTATTAAAAAGAAATTAAAAAAATCTACAGTTGTAAAAGCCGCATTGCTTAAAATAATTGGTTTATCTTGAAATTAATTATATGAAGATAAATGAAATCAGATTTTTTTTATAGTACTGTGACCTGATCGTAGGTAGCCCAAGCACCTGTAGGAGTTATCAAAAACCAATATGCAAATATAAATATTTTTTTCAATAAATACTTAAACATATGTTAACAACCAGACGCAGAACAAACAACTGTTCATCACATAAATTATAGTTCTGAGCGGGAATCGAACCCGCGACCCGAGATGTCAGAGACACGGTTTCTACCATTATAGCAACAGGCCTGTTTATTATATAATTACTTTGATAAGGCTATATAATACTGATAATGATACCTTATATCTCCTTTTTGTAGAGACACTTCTTCGAAGACTACTTTGACACGATCTTTCGGCCTGTGAATTAAAAAAAAAATATTTGAAAATCTGGAGAGTGAGATTCTTGTCAACGTAACACCAAGTACTTTGTGTTCTTAAAAAAATTAGTATGATTATTTTTGGTTCTCGACGTATTATATTTGAAGTCTCCGTGGTGCAGTGGTTTACTGTTTGCTTTCGTGGTACGAATACGATTCCGGTGTCATATTGGTACTGAAATCTTCTGAGTTTCAATGTCAACCTGTTGACTTAATAGCGTGGTTGTGCTTTGGCAGATATATATTTGAGAACCGGACTATTCAGGATGAGTGCGCTTCATCGAGTAATGCGTCATTGTCACTTTACGACATATGAAATAGAAGCTGTGTTAATGTATTGCAATAAAAAAAAATTACTCACCTGCCGTGAAAATGGTAGGAGCATCGCACGTTGTTAGGATAGATCGAAGGGTATCTGGGGCTGTAGAGACGGCCGTGGGCAGGCCTGCTGCCCGATCTGGTGAACTGGTAGTCGCATTCAGTACCCGGAATGCGTACACCTTCCGTCTCAAATAGACCTGAAGAAAAAACGCATTTTTTTAAGCACAGCATACGTATTATATTGGTTAGTTGACTATCATGTTAAACGACTTTTATTTATATTTTCCAATTGTCATAGATAAAAAAAAATATCGTTAGATTGTCAGTAATGTTACTTTTTTATCGGTTTTTCGGCTGACACTTGACCTCAATTTCACCTGTTGTTAAATGACAATGAAGCCGTAGATGGTGAAACATGTACACGCAGAATACTTCTTGCTCTAACATGTACGGCTGGCGGAAAACAGCGAGGTTGTTATGGCGACAGATTGAAATTAAGTGTGGTAGCTAGCCAGGGGGGTTCGAAAAACTCTGCCACCAATAAGACCTCTATTCCTGTGGGCCAGGAACCGAATCCAAGACCACTGCGTTAACAAAAAAGTGATAATCCACCGTGTCACATTAAAATTCGATTAATATTGACCACATATTACATTAAATTTAGCAGTTCGGTAGCAAGACGAAGCTTAATAACGGTGAAGTGCGCTAGCCGAATAATATTTTGGCTGTCGCATTAATGTCTGCCGGATTACAGCAATGCTGTTATGCCAGCATATTGACAATGTTAGTTACTAGCCAGGTGATTTTAATTATCATGTGAAAGCGACCAGTGTGACTACGAAACCAAAGTCTCTTGTGGGCAAGCATTGTTTACCGCTACACAACAGAAGCATAGTGCAAAATTTTGTTGTACTAAGCATTTTCTGATACGCCATTTTAGCTATACAACAGCTACTATTGAAAAAAATTCTTTACATACCCGTTGGACAAATTTTTTTATATTGATTCTGGTTTCATTGCTTTATACTTTGTTGTCAAAGCGGGAAATATAAGAATACAAACATGGTTGGAGGTCTACTTGTATGTAAGGCATGTGTGCCCTAAATCCAGTATCAACAAAAAGATATATAAATTATTATATTATATTATGCCCTACTTTAGTTACAACATTACTTTCATATACCAAAAACAATAAAGTTACATTTACGTTTAATATTCTCTTTATTGGTATCCAATGAAACGCGTAAGTATAGCAATAAATTTTACGAACGGAATCCAGATAATATTACGTGAAAATTATTTACGGAATTGTAAATCTGTGATTTACTTTAGTATTTCAATATTTTGTTGAAGAACATTATAAACAGAAATTTAAATTATTCAATAAATATTTTGTATTTTTCATTAAACGGTTTACCAGTTAAAAAAATCTTTTATTTTATCTAAAGTAATTTTTTATGTACCTAATATTTAAGAGATAGACAGACTTTATATTGTATGAACACTAAATTATTTTACAATTAAAGGCTTCTGTACGAAATTTACATTGTCCAGAATATTTGTACTTATTCAATGGATAAGTTAATAGTTACAGTTTTGTCAATTCGATATTTTCATGAAAATCTAATTATCCCGGCAATTTTATTTAATAATGTAATAAAATATATAAATTTAAATGCTACTTTCAAATAAAAACTTTGTTTTATTAATATAAAAT
>DWQX01004827.1:0-14180 GCA_018245475.1 Pharmacophagus antenor
GTTGGAACAATGTTTCACAAGAAACTATCAATAAACTAATAGCCCGGTTACCAAAATTGGTCAAAAAAGTTATAAAAAGTAAAGGAAGATTTTTCGACGATAAGTTAGTTTAAGTAATATATTTTTTTTATTAATAATAATGGCAACTATTGTAGTTTTTAAATTATTTTATGGTACATAACAAGTTCCCTATTTAATAAGGTAAATAAATAATTTGTAGAACACTAACTTTGGAGTTTTATTCAATATTGTAATTTTTTCAAGGTGGTCTCAAACTTTTGACCGAGAGTGTACACATTTGTGTGAAAAAATTGTATAGAATTAAAAAAATATTTGTTAATTGGAATTCTCTCAGGACGAGCTGTGAATTAATACCTATAAATAATGGTTTTAGTTTCTATTAAGCAGATTTTTATTAGAATGTATAAAATCTCTTATAGCAATATTTACAATCATAAACATACATCATTGTATCTTTTTTATGTTTTAAGTGCATAAAATAAAAATGTTTGCTATTTATTATTACAGGAAACATATTCTCGATGCACTGCCATACATAGCAAGTGCAGGCTCAGTAGAGTTGATAAAAGATAAGATAATAAATGATGACATTGACAAAGAGACTCGTCATGAGTGGCTAATGTCTATGGCCATGATTCCCAGGTATGTTATTCAATAAATTATGTACTTTCTCCTTTATCTTTAGGATGCATTTTCTATAAAAATTACTGTTTGTCTCCTGTCAATAATGATTCAACCGAATATCAAAATGACAAGTTACAAAGTTTATTATGAAAGATGTAATATTGCCTAGTATTTATAATGTAGCCTTTAGTATGCATGTACTACTTACTATAAAGTTACCTAATATTTAAACTTAGAGATATTGTTTTATTATTAGATATCTATAACTTTAATTGCATATTATAACTTGCTTAGTTTATATTTTAATTTTTAGACCCAGAATAGAAATGCTGAAGAGTATGCTAGAGTTATTGCAGAAACAGAAAAACGACAAAATTATTAGTTTCACAGTGTCTTCAATGGTGCATTCTTATTGTAAGCACTCCGGAAAATCCTGTAAGTATTTATATGTATGTAATTGTATTTCTATATATGATGTTTGTGCAGTTTCAGGAGAAAAAAAATTGTCATTTTGAGTTTAACTTATTTTTGGATTCAAAAAAGCTTTTAGAAATCCTAATTAATAATAAAATACTGATATGCGTTAAGTAGAAATAAATTATTAGTTAATGACTGTGAGCTTTATAATCACATTTTTATGAACCAAAGTAATGGTTATAAAATTCTTAAAAAGTATAATAGATATTTATTATGTAAGACAATATATCTCTACTGAATCTAAGTGTGGTTTATACTATAATTTTATTTTCAGTACGCGAATGTGGCGAAGAAGAAATTCCAAAGCAAATACTAGAGGAATTCCAAGACATTGTCATTGAGGTTGTCGCTAAAGGTTTACCAAACGCGTCACGAGAAGACAGGAACAAGGTCTTTTTGATTTGAATATTGACAAAAAAAACTTTACGGGGGCAATGTTCTAGTTAGGAATTGCAAAATTGGGTTTTTAAAGTTACACACGTGTCTTAGATATCTTAATTATGAAATTGTTGCACTGTTCCTGATAGCTTATACTTTTCTTAATTAAAGTTAGACTCATTGTTAGTACTTTTCTCTAGAGATTTAATCTATATTAATAGGTCTTTTCCACTTTACTTTTTAGATGTTTTAATACTATCGGACAATCGTTCTAAATCACAAAGTATTTTATAAAAATAAGTTATATTTGCGTACATTAATTAATTTCATTTTGCAGATTACTTACGCCATCAAAGCTCTTGCCAACATCGGTGGATTCAAACAGGAGTTTGCGGATGTACTTATGAACGTAATAGGCGACGCCTTAGTGCCTGTGCCCCTTAGACTAACTTCTATAGACGCGTTTAGAAGAATGCCGTGCGCGGAGTCAAGGTAATTGGGAGAAAAAGTTCGCGTAGTATGTTATATTCTTGGTAACACGCAAGCAATACCCCAGGTGTTGCTGAAGTCTATAAGGTTCAGTAACCACTGAACACCAGTTGCGCTACTTTTATATTTGCCAACTCCGTGGTTTAAAAAAATCTTTTACACATTGCGTACGGCATATGCTTTTTTATTTGACTGCCGGAACACAGCAATAACAATATGTCGACAGATTAAGAATGAGGGTGGTAGCCCGAACGGTAAACCACTGTACAGCGCAGGCAAACTATTTTTAGTGCGCTAAAAACAATGGCGAATTTGTTTCTCATTCCAGGGAATATTTCTTAGAAACCTTCCGCGAGGACTTAGTGGATATAGAGGTTCGCATCGCATCGTACCTGCAAGTGATGCGCTGTCCGGACTTGAGCATCATCAGACGGATATTACACGCTTTGAAACACGAACCAGCCAATCAAGGTAAAATTTTTAACTTCATAAGCAATTTTGTTTATCTTCTTCGAGGTCGTACTCTTCATTACTGAAAGACGTGTCCGCGCTGCAATGCTTAGTCCGGTTCGGTTTGTTTATCTTATTTTATATACTTTATTGACTCAATAAAATGACGTTGCCGTCGAGAGATTGAACCCGTAACATCTGAGGATGCTAAGTGTAATGGCTAAAAGTAATTGCCACAAAACGAAATTTTTAACACAATCGTCACATACAGTTACATTTTTCGGATGAAACTACACCTGTTTATTTTTAAAAATAATACTACATTTCGTATTTCACATAGTGATAGCTGAAGATTATTACTTTTTATTACTTCTATTAATAACAAAATATTTTCTATGAAATTAATGAAACAATAAATAATAAAAAGTAATAAAAACGTAAATAATGCATAATCAATAATTTGTAGAAGAAACAACATTTTATTATACTTCAATAAAAAAATTTAAAAGCGTCTAGAGAAATCATTGTTCTTTTTAAAATATATCTGCACATTTATTTTCAAACTTATTGTATCTTTTTAGCGATTACTTTCGTATGGAGTCACCTTAACAACCTCGGTCAATCGTCTCTGCCGTCGCGTGTGGAAATACAAGGTCTACTGTCCGGCAACACTTTGCCTCAACTAGAAGATAGTCCCGACTTTAGGATGTTCTCCAGGAATTATGAGCAGAGCATTTTCTTCGATCAGTATAACGCTGGTAATTTTAAAGTATCAATTTTTAATTCCATAAACACTTACGTGGATGATTATCTTCCAATTCATTTGTAAATATTCTTATCTATATATTGTTTAAATAATGCATGGTATAAATCGTTTGAGCCATTTGTAGGTTCTCTATAAAAAATTTCAGGTTAATGATTTTTATTTTAATGAGATGTTCAATTAAGTCACATAAATGTTTATTTTTTTGCTGGCAAAATTTGACATTTTCGTTACTTCATGACAATTTTTGCTAAAGATATGAGTTTTCTATGATGCATGGAATTTTTATATATTAATTTACTTTTGTATTAAAAAAATTGAATATCCAGATCATACTATAGTTTCAATTAAACAGAGATT
Organism: Pharmacophagus antenor; assembly: GCA_018245475.1. Lineage (NCBI taxonomy): Eukaryota > Metazoa > Arthropoda > Insecta > Lepidoptera > Papilionidae > Pharmacophagus > Pharmacophagus antenor. The sequence continues at coordinate 3,563 of DWQX01004827.1, forward strand.
TTTTCACTTTTAATTACTTGCCACTAGAGAGCGCTACAGCCTTTCACCTTCTATATTATTTAACTATATAATGGGCCTTGGATTTTGACAAATATTTTTACATGTTCATTATGTTAAGTTGTGCAATTAAGTGACGTTGTAGCATTTAAATTAACTATTTTCTGTATCACAATAGATATTTTTATGTCGATGGATATATCCTGACTTGAGACCGTCTAAAATAGCAAATAAAAAATAGGTTATTAATACATATTCACATTTCAGGTGGTAATTACGAAGCCAATGTGGTGTTCTCGCCTGACTCATATATACCGCGATCTTTTTCACTCAATTTGACTGTCGATATGTTCGGAGAGTCGATTAATTTGCTTGAGGTAATACTTTTTTGCTATCTGTACTATATGTTCTCCCTTTTCCTATTTACTCCGACATTATGTTTTGTATATTTCATAAGATTTTAAATCTATCGTCAAAAAAAAAAAGTTTTTTAACGACAATCGGCTAATTAAACCACATTTTCACACTAATTGGCAATGACGCCCGACTCTGATATACATGATCTGCCGAGAGAGAACAATGTTGTTATGCGTTCAGATTGAAATATTTCACTCCAGAAAGAATTTATAACTTGTCATGGTCGAGACGATAACTTAATCACTAAATAATCTGACCAATTGATGACTTTTTTTTTTCTAGATAAAAGCGCGAGGCGAAGGCTTCGAAACATACTTTGAAGCGTTCTTCGGCAAGAACGGACCGTTGAGTAAAACAGAGATAACGAACAAACTCAACAAATTACGCATATTCCGTTCTCCAAGCGAAGCGGACGAGTTGCGTGGGAAAATCAACGATCTCGGATACGAAAACAATGCGCTTAAGCACCGATATCCCATCGCCGAGCTGGGAGTGAAGGTGTTCGGAAATGAAATATCGCACTGGACTGCGGAAGGACCAGATGAAATCTACAACTCCTTGGAGAAGTTAAATCCGAAACTGAGGATACTAGAAATATTGTCAGGGAAGGTAAGTCATTTATTGTTATTTTATACAATACGAAGAGACATGCAAGACTGTTATCTGGTGATACACAATACGGCCATAACAATGAATTGCTGGGATGTTTAACAATACCACATTTCTCACCGTATGTTTTGTGTACAATGCTCTTCTAAGGGGAATATAGTAATACCTGTTGATAATGCTTATCAAATAATATTAGGGCAAATTACCATAAATCTTTTTTTATCGATAATGGGATAACACTGGACTTTAAATACCAAGCTTTCTGTTTGATTTTCATATGTATAACTGTCGGAACACAGCAATGTTGTTATAACGTCAGATTGACACTAAGGATAGTAGCTAGTCAGGCGGGTAAAAATCTACTTCCATCCAAACTCCACTACTCACATGGTAACCGAATAAACCGTTACAACACACACAGCACCACGGAAGCATTAAACAAAATCTTTGGCGAAATACCCCGGCCACCGCTGACACAGTTAAAAGAAAATCCTAAATTAAGTTTATATTTACAAACGGAAGTCATGTATCTTAAAGTTGACAACAAAACGCAAGGAATTATTAATAAATTATTAGTTACATATTTTGAAAACTAAAGGTGATGTCTGAAATTTTTTAATATTTACATTATTTTTGACAGGAAATTAAGTACAACAAAGCATCGTTATTCCTCGACACCACGTTCTCCGTGCCGACGGGGTGTGGTCTGCCGCTTAACATGAACCTAATGGGCACTAGCTACATAGACACCAAAATGTCCGGTACCGTGGTGGACAAGTTCGAACAATCTGGCAACTTGGATTTTAATGGCATGATAAGGCCTAGGTAAGTACTAAAGCTTTTTATGTAAAAGAAACATGAAGAGAAAGGAATTATTTTTACAATAAACAAAATAAAATTAATTCAAGACATACAAGATGATCTCTTAAAATAATGACGCTGAAATCATGTAATACATTTTTAAATATTTGTCTTCATAATAATATATTACGTACCTATCTTTGAACCATAATATTCATCTCTAGATCGATAATTAATACTTGCGCTAGAAACAACACCTTACAAACCGGAACAATAAAGTTGCATACTACTACTAGCCTGTAGAAAAGGTACTATGGTAATATATACATTCTTAGCTTTAGTATCGAATGTATTCTTTTTATTCATAGTCACACAATCGAACATAGAATTTTCAATTTGAACCATGTTGTAGTTTCATAACATTTAATTTGCAGTGTCGCAGTGAACATCGCAGCGACCATGGGCGTGGTGGCGAGCACGCTGAGCTCTAGCGCCGTACGCCTAAACGCCCGCCTGTACACCGCGACAGAAGTTGAAGCCAAGTTGAGCTTGCGGGGGTTAAACATGGTGCGACTAGACCTATCACTACCGAGGCACAAGCAAGAGATATTCGCGGCTAAGTATATGCTGGTTTTTATAAACTAATATTTGTTATTATTTAGGTACATAAAGTTAATTCGTCTCCCGCTCTCTTTAAAAATCAAATTAGCGTAAAGTTTTTTAGTTTACCGCATCTTAAAGATAACCATCGCAATCCATAATTGAATTATAAAATACCTGAAATCCCTTATCAATGTACAGGTACATTTCAATTTTAAACCGAAAAACTAGTAGTACAAGAAATAATTACATTAACAATATGAATCTTCAGGTCCGAACTCATCATACTACATGGTGACCAAGAACTTCAGCAGCAGGGCTTGAATCAGAACAGAATAGAGCGCAACACATGCAGCTGGACGACCTTCGACAAAGCCATCGGGATCAAAGTGTGCGCAGCTTACCAGGTGAACATTGTTTGCTTCTAAAATTTGTATCAACATAGACTACAAGACCTAATACATTATAGGTAGTTGTATTATTAGCAAACGTTAAAACAAGAAGACGTAAGACATAGTACATACTTCTATAGTATAGTAATTCTAAACTCCCCCCTTATTCCTGCCATGGATGTACTCCATTTGTATAAGTAACGTTTTTTACAAGGTTACTTTGTTATGTCCCAGTTTCCAAACATGTCGAACTTGCACAACGTGCCGTACTTCATCATGAGTGGACCGGCTAAATATATTCTGTCGCTGGAGAAAGCCGATCCATCCGCCAAGACTTACGCCTTCCAGTACAAGTGGGATAGAAACGCCACAACAGACGTTGTAGGATTTTCATTTGACACGCCTAACAGTAAAGTAAGTTGATATTTATATTTCCTAAAGAAAGGTTTTCTTTGGCTATGTAACAAATTATTTTGTATGAAAGCGCCACCTGTTAATAAATTGTTTAAGTATTAACTAGTTATTAATATTTAAGTAATGACTATGAAACTTATATTTACATTGAGGTTTCTTCAGAATTTTCATAACTAAAAAAACTTGGTTACACAAGCACATTTAAAGAAGTTAAGAAAATTATGAACACAATCACATTGTTTTCTATTTGTTTTATTGATGTAATGAAAATTTTAATTTATTAAATAAATATTGGATATAATCATATCAACAAAATGAGGCACTCGTAAGTGTTGTTTAGGCTTGAATATATATTTAAGCACTTAATAATTATACATATAAAATTAAATTGAGTATGTTACGACATTAATAAAAAACATTTCCGTTAACTTGCAAACTTTGTTGTTACTCAAAGGAACCTACAACTTGTATGTATTTTTAATAGTATTTAGTTTTAGGTGATATTTAATAAATAATTTATATATTAAAGGAGAAACGTATGATAGACGCTTCTATGATAGTATCGACGACTTCCACATCTGCATCACTTACTTTACAATCGGCTCAGAGCACCATCAAAGCTAAAGCGATGTATCAGAACAAGAAATATGACAAGTCACTGGAGGCCAGTCTAGACGTGGACGGCAGGAAGCAGTTCGACACTGTGATGTCGGTAAAAAGGCACGACATTAAATACGGATACGTGTGGCTACCTCACGCATACTGGGTGATTAACAATGAGACTATTGCTGAATTGTCCGGTTAGTTCAAAATTATTAATATTTTAATCACCAACTTAAAAATACTTCGTTCGTTGCGCTTATTATTTACCTCTTACCTTGTAGCGCGGAGATCTTGAATTCTCGAGCCATATGAGGAAAAGTCTGGATGGTGGAGTTTTTTCGAACCCACCCATATAAAGATCTTTTAATTTGAACCAGCCATTGTAACATCGCTGTTCCGACAGTTGTACGTGATAGATATTCTGGGCGAACACGCTTCACTATTTACGCCGTCATTGTCACTTAATATAATTTGAAATTGAGAACAAGTGTTAACGCATTGCTACTAGTTAAACATCAAATAGCGGGGTATTCACATTGGACATTTAATTATGACCAGAAATATTACCTGGATTAGCAATAACTATATCTACTATATCCTTACAAAGTCTTAATTTATTTAACATTGTTTTGCCTTTAAATCTATACTATAAGAAACAGCAGTAATTATGTTCAGGTGCATTTTATATATATAATTTCTAATTTACTATATTATTAGTATTTCATTATTATAAAATGTTTCTAGGAAGTGCTAAAGTGAAAACTAAAGGCGGTGTTACGCAATGGGACATTACAATGGACTTCCAAACAAGACAGCTAGCCAGTCGCCTTATTGGATATTATACCTTAAATGGCCCTACACACGGCACAAAACTGCAACTTGACTATCAATTTTATAGAAATCCTAAACAAACGATAAAATTGGAGGGTGTCTACAGCGAAAGAATTTTGGGTTTCAGACATGATTTGTATGGAGAGTTGTCTATGGATTTCACCGCTTATCCAGGATACAATTTTTATTCCGTGCTAAGGAACGTGGTATGCTTATTATAATTTAAAATTTAATAGAAAAAGAATTATCATCTCTTATTTATTCACCTAATTATAAAAAAAAATATTACTTCAAAACCCACTTTAAAAAACCACTTGATTAGTATAAGTTACAATTGCTACATACCTAATCCTCAACATAAACTAACATTGGTGATTTATCGAATGTTTGTAACAATTTTTTAACAAAAAGTAATATGATACGTATTTCTGTACTTATACAAAAAAGTAAGGTCCACTTTTATAAAATATTAGCCTTCATCTGCCCTCTTCTGTGAGCGTGATAATTTTAGTATTAAGATTAATTCCTCTTCAGTAAGTGTAAAATTACCGAGTCCATCGACTCTGTGAATAAAAAAATTAATTGAAAATTGAACCTTACGCTTCCCCTTGGGGATGAAATTTTAAAGACCTTTTCTTAATGGATTCATATCACAAAGAGCACACCCGCCAAATTTCACATCTTTAGGACCTGCGATTTAGGCTATGTATGAATATCAGTGAATATTAGCTATTGTATAAATATACTTTATTTATTTCAGAAAACTCAAAGCCACATCGACATAGGGCTCAACGTAAGCGCGTCGCGCCAGCGGAAAACCGACCCATCCTTCACATTCGTGTTCAAGCGCATTGACAAGCTAAACGGCATGAAGCTAAGCACGGAGCTTGCCATGACTGGCCCGCCGCGACCGATCCTACTGAAGTTTCAGTTCGAAGAGGTGACCTTCCATAACATAAATAATAAATCAAAATAATTTTGTTAATTTCTGCTTTGATTAATCGCAAATAGTACGAGTTATGATATTTTCACTATGACGTAATTCTCGTAGAAAACTTTTTTTAACATAGAATTTTGTAAAATGTACTTCCATCACCAGAGCGGGCCGAAGTACTCGGCGCAGCTGCGGCTGAACTTTAACCCCAAGGCCCGGGAGATCGTGGTGTCGGGGTACGTGTTCACGCCAACCGGCTCGCAGCTATACGTGGACGCGGAGCTCAATGCGACCCTACCCACGCTGCATCCCTGTGCACTCAAGGCGAAGTTGCACGAGAAGCAACCCAATGAATATCAGGTTAATTGATTTACTGGTTCTAACTTGAATATCAGAAATGAACCTTCTATACATATAATTAGAAAGAATTTAATGATTGTAGAATTGTAAAAAATTGTAAAAGAAGTTGTAAAAAATTGTAGCATTTAAGAAAAGTAACTAATAATTGAAATATTATCGGTCTCACCCGCATAATCGTCCCACCACATAGCTGACTTCGGTGTCTTATACATCCATTGACTATTAGTGTGCCTTCGATAGTTACAAAATGCTGTCACCCAAGCTTCTTTTTAATTGTTATGTGAATATATACCATTTATATGTATCAACAAATAACGTCCTTAATCCCTAATTTTCATAATTGTTAGTAGCTCTTAGTTTCTTTTGGACAGTTAAACGCAGCGGGCGTTTGGTTCACGGGCGTCGATATCAACGTAGACGCACTCTATCAAGACCAATCGAAGACCAACCTCGCGTCGCACCGCGTCAAGATCATCCTGAACAGCAGCCACTTTAAAGATATAATGTTCGACGCCAGGTTTACACAGGACAATCGACAAATCACTTTTATCGGTCAGGTGAGTGATAGGTGCACTGTTCAATCAATTCCGGACCTTAGAATTAGTTAAAACGGTATCATTACCTGATCTCTTTTTAGAACTCGGACTAATACACCGAATGTTTGAAGCCGTTTGCTGTAGATATTCCCGGTAATACTTACACGAAAAGAGTAACAATGTTTCCGATAATTAGCCAGTACTACCATACAAACAGAACAGTCCCACTTACCCTACCAAAATTCATGATATGGTCTAAAATTGTATATATTTTTATACCATTAAACTGGTAAACAAGCTTACCGCCCGCCTGATGATGACCAGTCACTACAGTCTAGGGACACTTGCAAATACCAGAGGCATTACGAGCTAGATGCGACTGATAATAAGACGCACATTAAATATATCAATCTAGAAATAAAAATACTTGATTTAAATATTTGTAATATGAAATGTTTTAATAAACAAAAATATGTATATATTTAAAGAACTTGCACTTGTCAACTCCTGCTTCGAAAATATGATACACGAGGAAAACACACGCACAAAAACACGAAAAAATGTTAGTCTCATATTCTATGTATAAAACATATCTGGTGCAATGAAAAACAATTTATTTATTTTTAATTCTGTAATTTCCATAGCAACGTCCATTTACAAAAAAAAATAATGGGTATCTCTTGCGTAGGGTGAATACAACACGGCCAGTTACCGAGCGCTGGTGCGACACGTACTGCTCGCTGAGCACAAGTTCACCACGTACGCGGAGGTGGACGCGAGCGGGCGCGCCTACAGCGTCAACCTGAACGCGGACCTCAACAACGACACGGATGTCAGCATGCACGTGCACATCGATCAGTCAGTGCATGCCTCCTACTCTTATTTATTGATTGTATATTGTCTTTTTTTTATCATTTGATTAGTATAACATGTGTGATGTGATAGATATGGATTGCCAGGTTGATTCGTAACTAAAACAAATCCAAACCCTATCAAACTAAATGCCAACACTTATTTTGTGCATTACAAGGCATGCTATTAACCTTTGTGCTACAGAAGCAGCTAAAGTTTCCTTTTAAACAACGAATTAACGAATTCTTTATAATAATAAAGCGCTAGTGAAGGCAAGCCATATAATGAATCGATTGTGGTATTACACTGTTTAATAAAAAATGTACTAAAATTTTAATGATTCTTGTGAGTTACCAACAATTACAATTATTAGCTTTATCACGTCTATAAAATAACCATTATTATTTCTCTTGGAGCCTTTTAACACAACTCTATCGGCCACAAGGACCGCAAAAAAGCCTTTGACATGCTGGGGAAAATACTAACTAACTAGGTCGTCTTCTCAGATTACGCGATGTTCAGATCTCTTACCAGCGGTGGAGCAACAACCTACAAAAGCGTCTCAGCGTTTCCATCAACTGGGACGCTAACAGAGACCCCTCACAAAAGCTGAGTGTAGATATACAACTGGATAATAAGGGACCTTTGCACCGAGCTGGACATCTAACCCTATATTATCCTGGAAGAGTGGTTAACGGAGAGTTCGAATTATTGCTCAGAGGTAAATTCTATACAGTATTTTAAATCGTTTTAACAAAAATAGGTTTTTCTTGCAGCTATATCATAGCTTCTAAACGATATATCTAATGTTTTATCTTGGACTCGACTCAGTCTAGTGTTCATAGCTATAAATAAACTTACTCAACTGTATTATGTTATGTTATGTATTAATGTAACTTTTAAACCACATATGCATAGTTTCATTTAGGTAATATAAATTCGCAGTAATACTAATAGCTAGACTACAATACTTTGTTTATAATATAGGGTATATTGTATTTATTAATCTTCATTTCAATTTAGATTGGTTCTGCCAATGGCACATTCGCATGGGTTGGGCTAGTGATGCGACGATTCTATGGCGAGTTAAAATGTATTCGGAAGCGCACGAAGAAACTGTGTACGCTCTGCTGTCTAGTTTGGTAACTCCTTTCACTGGATGGCAAGACACCAGTTTCAATGTTATGTGAGTAGACCATCCCTTAATAAACGTTAAAATTGACATAGCAGTTTGGTGATCCGTAACAAACGACTAATAAGTAATTAAACTATTTATTTATCAATACATTTCAAACGTTAATAATCTCACAACTTTAAAACTTTGGCATTAAAATTGTGACGTACTATTTAATGTCTTTTTTATGCATAAGTCTCTAATTAACTTTTATTTTATCCTCAGTTTGCCTATAGAAAGTTTTTTATCTTATTGCTATTTTCACCGCCAGGTGGCGCTATCAAGATAACTTGCAAGCTATCAACGGCAGCATGAACTGGCAAGAAGACTACCTCGCGTTCAGCTTGCTGGCGGACTACCTGTTTAAAACTAACGAATTCTACGGCGAAATCAATGCTGTAGTAAACTCAACCATAGCGACGCTCCCTCGAGCCGCCGCTATCGCCAAACACAGAGCGATTTGGAAGAAGAGTGCAGATACGTTGTTAAGTTTTCAGGTTAGTTAAACTTTTTAGACGTTTACATCGTAGCGGATTCTTAATCACTCTTGCCTGCCGTCGTGACATCCCGGTCCCGACTTCTTTCTCTACCATCCTCAATCTGCCCCCTTAACTATATTTTTGTATTCTGGTAAACATGTTGGTGAGTCGTAAATATTCCAGGAGAAAAAGTTTAACAATATACCCATATATTACATCATTGTCACATAACATTAGGCGAAATAGAAGTTAAACATTAGTCCATAACCGATGAAATAAAATAAATTGATTTAGAAGTAGTTTCGCCGGTGGTAGGTCTCTGTTGCTGAAAACCGTCTAGGAAAATACCATCGCGCGGCCAGTTTCCGCCGCTATGCAGTATTATATAAGCATACAGTAGTGTATCGCTTTCAAGAGTACATTAGATATTAAAATTACTAGGAAGATAGATGACACCTTACGTATCAGATCAATAAGCGTAATGTAATGACGTGTTTACACCCTAACTAGTCTCTTTATAATGGGCGCTCGAATCACTAATCATCAGCTGCTTTAATCCACGATTTGGCTTAGAAAACACGTGTATATCTTCTCTATATTTTTTCTATAGTCTATAAATAAAATAGTGTAAAAATAAAAATATTTCTTATATTTTAATTCAACAATTAAAGAACAATTTATGGGAATCTTATACCATTTTATAATGTTACATTATAAGTATATTATTTACATATCTACATTGCCAGTACAATGATGAAGGAAAGTTGATGATCAATTCGTCTTGGAATCTTGAGAGGGGGCGGAATGAAAACAACATCACAGGCAAGATCATGCTGATAACGCCCTTCCAGGTAAACCTTTTTATCTAGTAGTTTTTATCTAAAGTTAGTTCATAAGCTTATGGCGTCAGTGTTCTCGTCCAAATACTACATGGGCTTTCTTCAATACGAGATTAAATAGACTATTACTGGGTTAGTGCGTTTAACATCAAGTTTGGTTTTGGACAAGCGCTAACGTATGATTGGAAAAAAAAACACCTTTAAATATTATAACATGTTAAGATAAACTGTCCAAAATCACTAGTTAAGTATTTTAAACCTTTTTTTTATTTTATATCGGTATAATGGAATCAAAATAAAATCCAAAAACTAAATGTTATTCACAAGTATGGCATTTTATTTTCAATGTTATTGATTTCTCTCATAAATAATGTACATTATAATTAAGGTTGTTTTTTTATTTATACTGTCATCGTCATGCAGAGTTTAATTATTAATTACTTAATTCCATTCCTTGACAACTTCATGTGTCATGTTTTAAAGAATTACGTACGATTCAAAACTTCACTTTCAAGGGCTACACAAGCGGATTCCTGCGCACGGAGTTCGTATTGGGGCACAAACGTAATATCAAGGGGATCACCTATTTAGATTTAGAAGAGAAAGTCGTCAAGATTTATGTTGACGGTGAGATTTATTAACAATATACTCTGAGTTCTACCTAGTTTTTTCTAATCCTTCACCTACACTGCCGGCTAAAAGGTTGAGACCACTTTGTACACAGGTTATAATTTGCAAAATATTTTAAATCTGCGTATGATAACGTAACAATATGAACAC